>CM077079.1:30264835-30395984 GCA_039513925.1 Platanthera zijinensis | reverse complement strand
AAGATCAAAATATCTTACATGCTTAGTTTCTAGGTTAAGAAAACCTACAACTCAGACTCATGGTCCTACCTAAATAGAGATCCACCAATCTTCTACCTCAGGTCCCTCAAGAACCCTACCTCAGACTTTACAAGTCTTACACCTTAGTGATCCCATATAATCACCTACCTCAGGTCTCTCAAGAACCCTACCTCTGTCGTTATAATACAGGCTTACAACTTAGTGATCTCACACAAATCACCTACCTAAGCCTTTATAAATCAGGCTTATAACTCAAAGATTAAATCTCCCACCCACTCAGATCTCAAAGAGATCTTACAAAATTAAGAGGTAAATAATTTCAGAAAATAATAATTCTGTGATCTGACTTATCTGAGAATTCAGATTCTTTAATTCAACAGTAAAGGATAGATTCTTGATAAGCAGGATTGTTGAAATAATTATTCTCTAGATCTGCAATATTCTTGATGATGATCGGCTTGATTTCTTTGAAGAACTTGTAGAACAGATCCACCTTAATCCTCTGATCAACTTGTTGAAAGGATCAAAAGACTTCCTTGAAGACCTGCGTCTTCCTTCTTCTTCTTGGAGTTATGACCCTCCTCTGACTTAGAAGAAATTAGAATGAGAGAAATGATTGATCGATTGATTCCTTTTTTATTCTGTGTAGACGACCCCTCTATTTATAGCCTTTATGGGTTGCTGGCTTCTGATTGATGAAATCATACTTCAAAATTTCCTTCAAACGGATTCTGATGAGATATCAAGTCACTATAGCTGACATGACACTTCTGACTTGACTTGACACTCAGCTGTGTTGGCTCTGTTCAACTTCAGGATCAAAAGTGTCGAGAAGTCCATAGTGTCTCAACATAATATTACTTAGTGTTCTTAGAAGGTGTCGAGACATCTTAAAAGTCTCGACACAATATTACTTAGTAGAATTTTCAGTCTGAACTTGAAGGTGTTGAGACAGTTCACTTATCTCGACACAACTATCGACTGTGTTGACATCTTTAAATCTATACTGTGTCGAGACAGTTTAATTGTCTCAACACTACTATCTGCTGGGTGTCGAAACTTTTTTTAACTCTTCACTGTGTCGAGACAGTTGAATTGTCTCGATACTTCAGTCTGCAAGGTGTCGACATCTTTAAGTCTACACTTCAGTCTTCATTATGTCGAGACAGTTGTATTGTCTCGACACTACTGTCTTAAGGTGTCGAGATATCTGACTTGTCTCGACATTGCTGACTTGATCTTCAAAGTGTCGAGATAACTGGCTTGTCACGACACTGCTCCTACAAAGGTGTCGACATAGTTTAAGTGTGTCGACACTTTTGCACTTAGCTATTTCTCTGCACTATAACTAGCTAGGCGTTGACTGTCCTGACTTCACTCAACACTTTTAGCTGTATGGCGTGGAGTGAACTTGCTTCACTCGATGCTTTTGGAATTATGCAATTTTCTTCCTTTCTAGTCAGCTTCTTTGAGTCCACCTATCAATATAACTTGGACCACCTGTTCAATCAATATGACATAGGCTAATGTGTATGCATAACTGAAACATACATCAAATACATACTTGTGTATATCATTGAGTTGATAGGGATTTTTCAAATAAAGTATATTATTTCCAATGTACCCAACAATCTTTCCCTATTTGGAGAAGTCATAACCCCAATTCAATGATATACACCACAATACCAAATTATGATAATTAAGATGTACATGAAAAGTGTTGAACAAAATTATAAAGAACACAATAATGATAACACATATATAACAAAGTGCAACCAAATTTTTCATTCCAATTTGTTAAAATATTACACTTTTCAGTTTTTACAACATTCTTAAAACAAAATTACATTGTTCTAAAAAATATACTGAGATTGTTCTGGCTCTTTGATGACAATGCCTTTTCCTGATTGCACTTTAGCTTTAAGTTCAGGCACCTTTTCATCAACAACCTTATTCTTTCCCCTGGCATCCTTGGCTTTAGAGATCACTTCTTCCTTGAGCCTTTGCCTTTCAAAATAATGATTGGTTAATTTTCTTTACAATAGAATAGCCCAGAATCATGAATGTCTAATGTTTTAATGATCTCATGATACTTTGTAGCTTTCCCATATTAATGCTGAATACCATTTTTCTCTGTCACTATATTATTATTATTTGCTTTTCTGCAGGAGTATAATAGATCTAGAAGTTGGACTCCACTGCTCAAAATCTGGCTTTGCTTCAGCCTGCTCCCTGAATCTTTTCTTAATAATTGACTTCTTTTTCTTTAATTAATGTAGGAGTCGTCTCCACCTCCTACATAACTATATTCTAAATCTGTGGTGGAGTACTGTACATGGACTGTACTGTAGTTTGAATGGACAAAAAATGAGCTGGTTGGCAGCCAGACTCAGCAGTTTGATCTTCATCATACCTTAAGGGAGGAAAGCCTAGAGTTTCTCTGATTTTATTGGAGGTCCAAATAGCATGCTTAGAGCTTGACTTTATCATTACTCTCCCCCTTTATGACTTCTCTTTCTATATGATGCCTTAAGTCATTTTTATGAAATCTGACCTGAATTTCAAGATGAGTAATCCCTGAGGACAAATGATTCTTTGCTTTTAGCAAGTGGTCACCTAGTTCTTTGCAAGAAGCCTTGATATCTTGAATCACAGAGGCTGAGTGAGTAGACAGCTGAGTTTCAATATCTTTGGAGGTAGTGGTAATCTTGGTCTCCAGAGCTGTAGTTTGCTTAGCTATCTTGACCAGTGTAGTACCATGCATTACTATCATGTTCTCATTCATTCTAGTCTGACTTTCTAGGACATATCCTTGTTCAAAAGCTGTTTCATCTTGAGTTTTCTTTGACTCCTCCTACTATTGAGCAAGGTAGACTACAACATGTGCTCCTCTTTGGAAGAAGTCACTCATATCATTTCTCAACAAGTTGACCTCAGATCTAATTGATTTGATTTCTTGAGCCAACTGGAACTGCAACTCCTTATTGCTTTCATCTACATATTTTTCCAGTTGATTTCTTTGTTGATCTAACATTATCTGCATTTGAACTAGAAGTGAGCTTAAATCCATAGGAGGAGCAGGTGTTGTTACAGACTGAATGGTCTTCTTATAGCTTCTACTCCTCTTTTTGAGTTCAGTTAATTTTATTTTCTTCATCTGAGAGGCTTCTTCCTCATCAGATTCAGAAGAACTAACTACTTCGACTGATGTAGGCTCTTTAGCTCCTTCAGTGTTTAGGGCCAGATCTACTATCTCCCCCTCAACTCTTGCATCTTCTGCACCAGATCTATGGCATCAGGAATTGGATCCTCTGGAAGAGTTGTCATCTCCCCTAGATATCAGTATCTTTATTCAGAAAGATTTCTTCTTAAGTCTCCTTGGATACTACATCCTTAATCTCCATATCAGGCATTTCCTATTCAAGAACCTCTACTTGTTCCAGAACAATGTCTAGCTCTAGTACTACTTCCATTACTATTGTGTTGACAATATCCAAATCTATATCTGGCAGAAAATTGAGGTTCACCCCCTCACTTGGATACTTAGGTGGGATTGTCTCCCCTGTATCTGATCACCAATACTAGAAGATTTCCTTGGAGATTTTTCAGGTGTTGTATCATCCTGTTTCTCTGAGCTTGGACTTCCCTGATTTTTAGGTTCACTGGGAGATTCTTCTTCCACAACCACTGCTTTCTTATTTTCCTCCTTCTCCTTCTCTACTAAAGGTGTTTCCTTGGATAATACTCTATCCCACCTTGCTAGTATTCGCATGTCCATTCTTCTCATGTGATTGATCTTAGAACCAATCTTGAGATTGAGATTGTCAGGAATGGCTTGTACCAAGTAGAGGCTTATAATTCTGCCCATATTGGGCTTCTTGATGATTTTTGCAATCTTGTCAAAGACTACTTTGCTCCACTTAGTCTTGACTTTGAAGATAATTCTAGTCATCAGCTCAAACATATATGCAGAAATCCTGTAATGTGCTCCTATTTTGCATACAAAGCCTTCCCTATTATTTCAGACAGGAATTTCCCTTGAGTGTTCATTCCCTTCCTGATAAGGGTGCTTCCAATCTTTATTGTTGGGGCCCATCCACACCACTCTAAAGCTTCTACATTTTTGGAAATATTTAGGTCATCTTTTTGTTCAATTCTTAGAAAGTGAAATACCTTGGCCAGTCTTCTGGTTGTGATTTTGACCTTTGTTCCATTCACTTTAGACTTAATCTTTTCAGTGTTTGAATTGAGATGAGCATTTGAGAAAAATTCTGAAACTTCTCGTTTCCAAACATTTGAAGGTTCTGAAAGCAGATATTCAAATCCTGCTTTATTGATTAGGGTTATTACATTCGTAATTTCTTCATACGCTAAGTCGAATCCATTTTGAACTAGTTCATAACCTTCAAAGATGTTATCGTCATTCTTGGGTGCCATGAGAGTGGAGAGAAATGGTTGGCGAGTGTCGACTGATCTGGGTTCTAGGGCTCGACACTCAGGAATCAACAGTTCATAATATCAAGAAAGCGTAGTCGACTTCTACTCTCACACCCTATTTATAGTCTATTCTTTCCTGAAGACGAAAGGGCGCGCTCCATTTAGACTATTCCAAATTTTTTTAGGTAAATACCTAGTGTCGATACTGGAGAAATTGTCTATCGAGATGTGTCGACACAAGTCGACACAAGGATAATGTCTCTCGATATATACCGTAGGGTCTCGAAACCCTTAATGTCTAGACACTTACTTTGGTGTCTTGACATATTGGAGTATGCAGTGTCGACTCATTTTCTGGTGTCTCGACACATTGCAGTATTCAGTGTTGACACATTTTCTGGTGTCTCGATACATTGCAGTATACAGTCTCGACACAATTTTTGGTGTCTCGACACATTGCAGTATGCAGTGTCGACACATTTTCTGGTGTCTCGACACATTGCAGTATTCAGTCTCGACACAATTTCTGGTGTCTCGACACAACTTTTGACTTTGCCAAAGTTTTGTCTCCTGATCAATAAAAACTTGATATTTAAATGTTTTTACTTTATATTTAATTAAGTAAACTTAATTTCCTGTTAATATTTTATTCTTATTTTCATCAGTCTTTAAGTATTCATTAATTATTCCATATTTAACATGTCAAGTTCAAACTTAAAAAAATTAAATTTCTCTTCATCTAGGGGCTTTGTGAAAATATCAGCAATCTGTCTATTTATAGGAACAAATTCTAGATTAATGTCTTCCTTTTCTGCATGCTCCCTAATAAAGTGATATTTAATTTCAATATGTTTGGTTCTACTATGTGACACATGATTATTTGCAATTAAAATGACACTAGTAGAATTACAATATAATAGAGTTTTACTTAACTGAATGTTGTAGTCTTATAATTGATGCTTAATCCAAAGCAATTGTGCACAACAATTTCCAGCTGAAATATACTCAGATTCAGTAGTGGATATTGCTACACTTGTTTGCTTTTTGCTACTCCATGATACTAGCCTTCTTCCAAGGAATTGACATGAACCTGAAGTGTTTTTTCTATCTTATTTACAACCTGCATAATCTGCATCTGAAAAGCCTGTTAGTTCAAAATCACTATCCCTGGAATACCATAGGCCAAGACTAGGTGTTCCCTTTAGATATCTCAAAATTCTTTTGACTATTGTATAGTGAGATTCCTTAGGGCAAGCTTGATACCTAACACAGACATAGGTAACATACATTATGTCTGGTCTACTGGTTGTTAGATAAAGTAGTGAACCAACTATGCCCCTATACATGGTGATAAACTTGCTTGCCAACACCATCCTTGTGTAAAGACATACTGGACCTCATAGGAGTTCTCAAGGAAGTGGATATTTTTGTGCCATACTTCTTGATTAACTCCTTGGTGAACTTAAAATGACTAATGAAAAGTCCATCTATAGTTTGCTTAACTTGGAGACCCAAGAAAAACTTGAGTTCACCCATACTACTAATTTCAAACTTACCTTGCATAAGTTTGGCAAACTTAGTGCAAAGTGACTCATCAGTAGAACCAAATATAATATAATCTATACATATTTATACTAAGATGGTCTTGCCTTTGAATTCCCTTAGGAATAGTGTTTTTTCTATTTTCCCTCTTGAGAATTTGTTCTCTATAAGGAATTTACACAGAGTCTCATACCAATCCCTTGGGGCTTATTTTAACCCATAGAGAGCTCTTAATAAAAGATAAACATAATTAGGATGAGTTGAGTCAACAAAACCTGAGGGTTGCTCAACATAGACCCTTTCTTTGAGTTTACCATTAAGGAAAGCTGTCTTCACATCCATTTGGTAAACCTTGAATCCTTTGTATGCTGCATATGCCAGGAAGAGCCTAATAGCCTCCAATCTAGCCACTGGTGCAAAGGTTTGATCAAATTCTATACCCTCTTCTTGTCTATATCCCTTTGCAACTAGTCTATCCTTGTTTCAGAATATAACACCATTCTCATCCAGTTTGTTCCTGTATATCCACTTGGTTCCTATGATGTTATAATCATCTGGTCTGGAAACCAGCTTCCAGATATTGCAACTGGTTCAATTCTTCCTGCATAGCCCCTATCCAAAATGTGGCTTCTTCAAACTTCTTTGGTTCTGTTTGAGAAAGAAAACTTGAGTACATTACAGTGTCGTGTTGTCTACTTCTTGTGGTCACTCCATAAACTGTATCTCCAATGATCAGTTCCCTTGGATGATCCCTTAGATGTCTGACAGCAACTAGTAATGTGACCTCTTCTTTTTGAATAACTTCATCTTATTATTGAGTCTCTTCTTCTAGTTGTTACTGAGCAAGTTCTTCCTCAATAATATTGACTCCATCTTGTATACTTTGGCTTGATGGAAATGAGTCTTCTATTGATAGCTTCTTTAGCTTCAAGTCTTCTCCTATTGTGCTTGATGTACCTAGCTTATCATTATAATACATAGAAATTTCATCAAATACAATATGAACAAACTCCTCTACAACTTGATTCCTCAAGTTATAGACCCTATAGGCCTTATTGTGGTTACTATAACCAACAAATAAGCCTTCATAGAACTTCTCAGGAAACTTAGTTAAATATGTTTTCCCATTATTAAGAACAAAACATCTACATCCAAAGTTTCTAAAGTAGGCCAAATCTGGTTGTTTGCCCTTCATTAGCTTATAAGGAGTCTTATTCATCCTTTTGTTGATTGAAAATCTATTAAGAACATGACATGTCATGTTAATAGCTTCAGCCCAGAAATATTATGGGAGATAAGAATCACTCAGCATGGTTCTTCTAACTTTAATGAGAATTTTGTTCTTTCTCTTAGCAATCCCATTTTGTTGGGGTGTTCTTGGATAGGAAAACTCTTGCTGAATCCCAAGTTCTTCACAAAACTTTGTCATACATTCAGATTGAAACTCAGTTCCAGGATCACTTCTGATCCTGACCACAAAACTATTCAATTCATTCTGTATTTGTTTGACAAATGTCTTGAAGACATCAAGAGTTTCAGACTTTTTCCTTAAAAAGAAAACCCATTAAATATGGAATAGTCATCAACAACCACATAGGTGTAGACTTTCCTTCCTAGTATATAAACTGGCATAGGACCAAATAAGTCCATATGCAAGAGGTATAAACACCTCACAGAGTCTTTGGATTCAATGCTTTTTAAAAGAAGTTTTTGTCTGCTTGCCTTTTTGGCATGCTGAGCAAATGCTTTCCTTAGAGCATTTAATGTTAGGACCATTCCTAACTAGCTATTTACTGAATAGCTTGCCTATGGTCTTATAGTTTAAATGAGCTAGCCTCTTTAGAGCTGTCACTTAAGACCGAAAACCGCAAGTTGAACCGGAATCGAACCGGACCCGCAAAGAACCGGACCGAACCATTCGTGAATTCTTTGGGTTCCGGTTTGAATTTTGGAACCGAAAACAACAATGGTCCGGGTGTGGTTCCTTCATTTTATTATCCGGACCGAAACCGGAACCGGAACCGCAATAGGCAAGTTTCAAACGGTTTCAAAATTTCTTAACCTGATCCGGACCGAACCGACATAGAACCGAACCGTAACTCGTTAATTATTATTATTTTAATCTAAAAAATTTATTTATCTTCAAAATATAAAAAATTAGTATTTAATTATTTATTAATATATTAAAAATTATAATAAAAATTTAAAATTCATCATTTTGGTTTAAATCAAATCAGCAGGCTTTTGTCCTACTGCATACACTTCACATCAGATAAGCACTCAGCACATCTGCAGAGCATCATGACTCATGAGTTGGACTTGGACAACACAGTAATGCACAGTTGCATACTTGCACTTGAGCACTTCCTTCTCTCCCGAAGACTTTCAGGCTTCCAGCTCCGCACTGTTTTTTTCTCTCCTCTCCCGCTCGCAGGCACTTCCGCTCTGTTTTTTTTTGATCTCATCGCGGGATTTCAGGCTTCCAGCTGGTTTCTTTGAACTCCACCGCCGATAACTTCTCAGCATAGCTCGGGCCGCTCGGCTATGAAGGTAAGGTCTTTTTTTTTCATTCCTCTGCTTTTTCTAATCAGGCTTCCAGCAGTTCTGTGTCAAGTATGTGGTTATTATGTGCTAATTTATGATAAGTTTGTAATGCAAAATATCAATACAAGTCAGTAATCGATCTTCAACACATCTAATGTACGGGCCGAGAGAGTAGGGAGAATAGAAATGGATTAAGCGCAGGCGCTGCTGCCTTTCCTCTTTTTTTTTCTTTTTGAAGGAGACTTTTGTCTCTCACTTATCCAGAATTTTCAAATTAAAAAATTTAGGGTTTACTGATTTGGTTTGCTTGGCCCCCTTCGGCCCCGGTGACTAAAACAAAAGGACAGGAAGAAAAAGCTGGGATGGATGTCACGAGTCTATTGGCATAGAATATGGAATCTTTTTAACGTAAGCTGGTTGTACAAAGTTTGTTTGTTCATACAGGCAGTGTGATTTGGGGATCTTTTGTTTGCTCCGCAAGGTAGCCAGAGCCAGCCAGTTTTTCACTAAATAGGCATAAGAGTATATTCCAAGTGTATATAACTGATCGGATGATGATTAAACTTAACCTAAATACTTAATTTTTTAATCACTATCATTTAGCTAATTATATATGTTAATTGCAGTAATTATTTGATAAATAATAGCTTATAAATCATTAATTTAATTTAGACAGGAAATATAAAGCTTGGGCTTACTTTTGTGTTTGTGTGGAAATTATTGTTTATGCTTCTTGAGTTTCCATTTTAATGTATTATGAATGTAATTTTTTTTCAATAATTATTGCCCCTTATCGAGAAATTATTGTTTATGTTTTAGATGTATTTTTTCGTCTCTTTCATTTGTAATCCAAAAAGTCTCATTTGTATCGTTCCTATCTTACTTTAAATTGATTTTTTTAGCATTTTTTTTTACTTGGCAGATGTTGGTCAAGAACTATGATGATGGTTGAAATATGTTATCATTATTTATTGTAACAAAACAACTTGAGAGGATAAGGTATTATTATTTGACAGTCCTGGATATGTATTATTATTGGTAAAGATACTAAAAAAGGGTTTGCGATGAGTGAAATGGAGAACATTGGGACCGCCTCTTATGTATCACCCAGTCAAGGTATTAATCTTGAGTAATATTCTTTTACTTAATAAAGCCTCATTTCTAGAATTTTAAGTGTGCATATTATAATTCCATCTCTAGGTTCAACTCCATCCAACAGTAAGAAAAGGAAAGGATCAGAAATATGGGAGAAGGATTTTAGCAAAGATTTAGTAAATGCAAAGGCAACTTGTCTTCATTGTCAGAAAGTTTTCATTCACAGATCAACCAATGGAACTTCTACGCTTAGAAAGCATTTGAATTCCTCCTGTCTGCATTACAAAAGAAAACAGATGGCACAAACTCAATTATCAGGTAGTCATGAGTCTTCAAATGAATTAAAAATTTTCAAATTTAATCAAGAGCAAAGCCGAGATGATATCACTCGATGCATAGTAATGTGTGAACTTCCATTTTCTATTGTGGATCACTCGGCCTTTAGAATCATGATTCAAAACCTTCAACCAGAGTTTAATCTAAATCACAAAACAGCAAAGACGAAGGATATCTTACAATTGTATAGAAAAGAAAAGAAAATCCTTCAAGATTTAATTCTTAAATCAAAAGGACGTATTAGTCTTACTACCGATACATGGACTAGTATTCAAACAATGTGTTATATGAGCATCACTGCACATTATATTGATGAAAACTGGAAACTCCAGAAAAAGATAATCAATTTTTTGCATCTTGATGAACGTCATACTGGCATCATATTAAGTTTGACAATTGAGAAGTGCTTAGCTGAATGGAGAATTGAAGATAAATTATGTGCTCTTGTATTAGATAATGTGTTAGCAAATAATATTGTTGCATCTACACTGAAAGGGCGCTATCGATTATCTCTTCCGCTTGCTGGAAAATATTTTCATATTAGATATTCTGCACACATCTTAAATTTAATTGTCAAGGAAGGCCTCAAGAAGCTAGATGACAATATAGTTCGAATTCGCGATGCGGTTAAATTTGTTCTTTCATCTCCACAGCGTTTAAAAGTATTTACTGAATTGAAGTTGGGTGATCGAGGGTTGCTTTTGGATTGTGTGACGAGATGGAATTCCACATATCATATGTTAAAGAGGGCTTTAGAACATAAAGATGTTTTTTATAGGTTCAATTTGATTGAGAGTTTCAAGCATCCACCTACAGAAAATGATTGGTCAATAGCTCAGGAATTATGCAACTTTCTTAAAGTTTTTGATGATTCAACTAATATTTTCTCGACCATCAAAACTCCAACAGCTAATTTGTATTTTTTTCAAGTCTGCATGATTCAGCTGCATTTAAAAAAGAATTGGAATTCTATACTTATCTCAAAAATGCAAGTGGCTATGTTGGAAAAATTTACACAATATTGGGAGAATTATTCTATGGTGTTAGCCATTGCTGTTGTACTCGATCCGCGAAGAAAATTGGATTTTGTGGCATTTTGTTATACTAAAGTGTATAATGATTCTAGTTAAATGTATGTAAAAGCAGTGTTCGACGAGCTTTCAAAATTATTTGATTGGTATGAGGAAAAAGTAAAATCTTCTAGACATCATAGTGTTGCAAGTGATTTTCGCGATGAGTCATCTTCATTGGTGAGTTCTAATGAAGATTTAAGTATGAATGATTTCTTAAAGTTTAAAGCAGAAACAAGGAAGGAAGAAGAATCAAAAACCGAGCTGGAGATTTATTTACAAGAACCGGTATATAGTTAATTTATGTTCTTGTTTTCTTTTAATAGAGTTTTATTTTAATTAATGTACTTAATGCATTTATATTTTTTTAGTTTTCTCCGGATGATGCAATATTTGATATTCTGAAGTGGTGGGAAGTTAATGAGAGCAAATTTCAAATATTAGCTGCAATGGCACGCGATATTTTGTCGATTCCTGTTTCAACTGTGGCTTCAGAATCTGCATTTAGCACAGGCTCTAGAGTAATTCAAAAGAAACGTACATGTCTAAAACCTTATACCATCCAAGCACTGATTTGCTTACAAGATTGGTTAAGGGAGAAATTTTCAAATCCATCAATGTCAAATGGTAAATTACATAATGTGATTTAAGTTTACCTAGACTGTTATATTAAAATTTTATATTTACTTACTTTCTAGTTTTTTGTATTGTGAAGATATACATTTTGATGCTTATAATATAGATGAAGGTTGCGATGACAAGCTTGATGAGACTAATTTAGAGGTAATTTATTATTATTGAAAAGATGTGAGCACTCATAAATAACAATCTCTTTACTTTTGGAAATTTGTGAGCAGTAATAATCTTCATATGTGTAGTAAATAAAAGGAGAAGGCGTTGAACTTTTTGGGAGGAAACACCATGATTTTCTAACAAAAAACTGCATTCAAAGTGTTTGATAAAATTCATATTCGAGGTACTTCAACCACATATTTTGGTAATATATTATTTTATAGTTAAATTACATAGTTAATTTGTAATCGAATTATCTTTACTTCTGCTTCTTACAAGCTTCATTATTGTCTCAGATTTTAGATGATTTCTTTTGTTGATGCTTCTGCTTGGATAAATGCATGGATAGCTTTACGCAACTGTCTTTATCTCCTTTTGTTGGGTTTTTTGTCATATGGCCGTGAGTTCAATTTAATGATGTTACTTTTTTTTATTGCTTTATTTAGTGTTAGTTTTCTTGCACACTAGCTTTTTCTATAATAATAAACTTTATTGGTAGATTTATTTCTGACTAATTTTTTGTTCTTAGTTTGTGGAGGACTTGCTTGGAAGTTAGAATTAGTTTATCTTATATTTGGATCTTGTCCCTCCTATAATGTGGATACTTTCTTCTTTTTTTGTACAGTTTTGTTATAGATATGGTTCTTTATACACTACTAGATAAGTGAGTATTGGCGGTTTCTTTTTTTCCTGTTTTTAGATATGGACTTCTTCGTTGTAGGGATTGGCAGTTTCTTTTTTTCCTATTTTTAGATAAGGACTTCTTCGTTGTAGGGATTGGCAATTTCTTTTTTTTCCATGAATTGTAAAACTTCAAGCTATGATCTGAAGGCTCAATTAATTTGCAGGGACCACCTCAAATAGATGTTAGAATAAAGTGGCCTAATGATCTTTATCTAAATGGGCTTAAAGTGGGAGGCATTCTCTGCACCTCCACGTACACATCTAAGAAGTTCAATATTAGTGCAGGTAAATGGTCTGTTCTTTAAGTCCATATAAGCTCTTCACTGTTAGTTGTTCTCAACTTTCTGAATTAAATACTTATAAATTAAATCATAATCCTTGGCTGTAAGAGCCTATATATGTATATGAAAGTGGTGGTGTGTCAAAGCAATCGTTTTAATTTATGCAGGTGTAGGTTTGAACCTGGATAATAATAAACCAACATCGTCTTTAAATGCTGTACTACAAGAGATGACTTCTGTTTCCCATCAACTTTGAAGGGAAGATATACTTGCAGCATATTTAAATAGTTTTGAAAAGCTTTTTGAAGTTTTCTTACATAAGGTGATGGATTTATTATGGATACATCTAATTGCTCGTTCTTGTTATTCATAGGATCTTAGTCAATGTTTTTCATGTACAAATCTTTCAATCATTTAAGTATACTTTTGATGCTTGGTTGGTAGGCCTATTGAGAAAGTTCACTTAACAAAGTCCAATGTCTATTCTTGTTGATAAAGAACATTATATCCTACTTATTGGATTTTCATACCTCCATCTCTTAAGCTTTTTGAACATAAATCAATGTGAATTAGCATGTACTTCTAATCATTCAATGGTTGTTTATTTGTATCTGGATTATTATAATTTGAATTTTGCTCTTTCTTGATAATTACTAGGCATAGTTTGGCCTCTTTTTTGCATAAATATTTAAATGAAAAGTGAGTACTGGAAAATCATAATTTGCATAAATATTATTTGTAAGTATTAGATTATTATAGTTAATTTCCATGCAAAATGATCTTGACAGTTAAATATGCATCTTTTTTGACAAGTGTGTTGATTGTTAACATAAAATATAGAAATTAGAGCTAGAAATCAGAGCTAGTAATCCTACTACTAATAATAATAATATAAAATTATCATGGAAAACAAGCAGACATTAATCGATAAATATGACTGAATCGGAACCGAACCGGAACCGCAAAGAACCGGACCGAACCGCCAATAAATAATTTGGTTTTGGTTCTTAGTGAACCGGAACCGGAACCGCAGGCTCTATGGTTCTAAAAAATATTTTGGAACCGGAACCGGAACCGGAACCAGTCAAACCAAATAAGGTTTTGGTTCTAATTTGAAGAACCGTTACCTTAACGGTTCGGTTCATGGTTTTGGTAGAACCGGAACCGTGACAGCCCTACTGGTAATCCCTTTGTCAGATCCACCAAAGATCAACTTTGCTCCAGTTTTCACAGGAATAAATTCCCTCAAGTTGCTCCTTATTCCAGTCATGTGACTGGAACATCCACTATCTAAGTACCAGATATGCCTATCTCTGGTGCTTGGACATACCTACAAAATAAATATTTATTTATCCTTAAGAACCCAAATTGTCTTAGGTCCTAGGTGCTTGTTAGCTGGGGATCTATTGAGACGACCTGAAAATTTTTTAGCTGGGTACATTATCTACCCATGAGACACAATGTGATTGAAAAGACAGTCTAGGGCAAAGTGTCCAATCTTTCCACAACACCAACACTCATATCTACTGTATCTCCTCTTTGGAGGAACAATAGGAACTTTATGCTGACATTCCTTAGGACAGGAATCAGTAAACTTGACAGTTGTATTTTGAATGGGAGCAAAATGGTTGTTTTGCCTCTCAGTCACAACAGTCCTCCTTGGAGCAAGCACATTAGGAATAACTTTCCTATTCATATATGAGTTGGTTCAACTGGTCCAGACTTTTGGATTTCTTTTCCCTTAGTCTGAAACACAGGTTGTGGAATGACTGGAACCTTTTGTCCTGTCAGCTTTTTGCCTCTCCTTCTCTTAGGTTTAATATAACTAAGTCCACTTCCAGGAGTTCCTGAGAAGGTATCTATAATAGGGAGCACGGTCTTAGGTTTGGAAAACAACCGAACAAGTCTTTTCTCATTCTGGAGTTTGAGGTCCAACTCCTGAATGGTTGCTTCTTTTTTTTTTAGCAACATGATTTGATCATCAATGATCTTAGTTAGCTTAGCCAACTTTGAACTTTGAAGACCAATCTTCTGAGTAGCAATCTCATGATGGTACTCAAGACCTCTTAGTGATGCAATCTTGATGGCTTGTTCTTTGAAAAGCTTTTTGCTATTTACAAGAGCCTCTAGCAGTTTTACAAATTTAATTGTGAGCTGCTGCAGTTCAGTCTCAGAGTTGGACTTATGTGACACAAAATTTGAGTTACATGAGTCTGACTCATCCTCAGTCTCATAAACAGAAGTTTTAAAATAAATAGAATTGTCATAGATTACCTGAGTATCCTGATAATCAAGAATTTCTATTTCTTGATCATCAGACAGTGCCATCAAGTTAACCTCCATATCATCTTTAGAGTCACCATGGAGTGATGAAGTTGTGGAGTTATTTCCCTTATATATGGACTCTCTGATGAATTCCTCTTCACAGGAGTACAGTCCAATGTGTGCATGTTCTTCTTCTGATTTAGTTTAATCAGTATCACTATCAGATAAAGTCTTTGACTTATTTACCATCAGACCCTTTTCTGATTTCTTGTCTTTATTGAACTTTTTCCTTGGACTTCATGTTCTCCTTTCTTTTTACTGGACAGTCAGCAATGAAATGTCCGGGCCTATTACAACAATAACAAATAATGTAAGCCTTAATTGTTTGTCCTGGTTTGAATCATACATAACCACAGATTTGTTTCTGTGTTTGTCTTTGTTTTTGTTGGAACTTGGAATGGATGATGTCTTCTTGTTCCAATGCTTCCTTCTTCTCATCATCTTCTTAAATTGCCTGGTGAACATTGCCAATTCTCCATCTGTCAATTCTTCTGATGAAGAACTAGTCCTAGTGCTAACTATATCTTCATCCCTTCTTGGTGATGATGGAATTTCTCTTCTAGCCTTATTTGATATGTATGCTTTGAAATCCACAGATCTGGTATGATTTGAACTTCTGGAAGATTCATCTTCAGCTTTTCTAGAATTTAACTGAGGCTCATGTGACAACAACTTCCCATACAAAGGTAACATGTTCCTCAAATTGCCCATTTCTATTACAACACAAATCTTTATGTCCCATTCTTTGTTTAGGAATCTCAGAAACTTGTCATTAAGCTCATAGTTTGAGAATTTTTTGCCATAATTTTTTAAGTCATTGACTATTCTAAAGAACTTTTCATAATAAAGGTCTATAAAATCAGTCTCCCTTGCCTGAATGCCTCATGCTGCTGGTTGAGTAGAGACTTTCTGTCATCTCTAACTTCTTCTGTGCCTTACATATAGACAATTAGAGTGTCCCACATCTCCTTGGATGTTTTATAGTGTATTAAGTTCTAAAAGGTTGAATTATCTATTGCACTGACAATTATGTTTTGTGCTCTGTTATCCATGGTGGCAAGAACCACCTCATCATTTGCCATCTCAGACAGTTTCTTAGGGGTTTGTACATTTGCATCTAAGACAGGTACTTTTATGGGAATATATGGTACTTTTTGAACTGTGACAAAGATTCTTGGATCTGATGCCTCCATAAACAATCTCACCCTTTACTTCCAAATAACAAAGTTTTGTACATATAAGAAGCTTCATTGAACTGAGTTCTCTGTGAGATTCTGAAGCCAAGAGATCTGATATTTTTCAACCACTCATAAGATATTTTTCTAACTGTTAGGACTTTTTTTGAATAACCTCCCTTAGATATTACTTGAAAGATAAATCTATGGGTAGTTAATCACCTAGAGCGGGGGTGGTGAATAGGTGTATTTTAAATTTCTTAGTAACTTATATTAAATGTTCAACAGATACTTGAAAAATAAACTTTCACAAGTGCACATCAGAAGCAATCCATAGAACACAGCACAAGCAATCCACAGTACATAGAGAATTTATAGTGGTTCCCCTATCAAGGGTACATCCAATTCCCCCTTCTTCCTCACTAGCAATGTAACGCCCCGAAACTCAAAAGAGGGACGAGTGACATTTTGAGCCAAGTCTGGGACTTTGTAGAGGTCACACGGCCTGGGAAACGGGCGTGTCCTAGGGGTGTGTCATGCTCGAGTTTGAAGATGGTCGCGTGGTCGACGAAATTACAGTCGACGAGTATCGAACAACGAACACGGCCTGAGACACGGGCGTGTCCCAGGCCGTATCCTACTCGGGTTGTTAGCCGAGTTATGTCAGGGGAGAGACAAGGCCTGAGCCCAGGCGTGTTTGGGTCTGACACGGGCGTGCCAAATTCGACACGGGCGTGTCAAATACCTATGTTCTCCTCGGGTTGGTGCTGGACCTGTGTCGATGGAGGAACACGCCCAGATACACGAGTGTGTACTGGATGACATAGGTGTGTACTAGATGACACAGGCGTGTCAAGCTTGACACGGGCATGTTGAGAGCCCGTGTTCTTTTCGGGACGCCATGGTTTAGGTGTTGATTGAGGCACATGGGCTTGGACACAGGCGTGTCTCAAGACGTGTTCGGCCTAGGTTTTGGATTTTAAGTGCGAATCGTGGTCGTCTGTTTCCTTATTTTGGGATCTAACGGCTCAGGGCTGTTCTTGCTGGGATATACCCGGGAATAGGGCTTAAAAACCTTCATTCTATTTGGGTTTTCTCTTTCTAAAGTTCTAGAGAGAGGGGAGAGCAAGGAAGAAGAAGGAAGAGAGATCTGGTTGCCGGAGGAGATTCGGAGCGCCAAATCGAAAGCCGAGTCCAGATTTATGGAGGAGAGGCCGATACAGTGCTTTTCATCCGTATATATTTCCATGGCATCGAAGAGAAATGCTAGGGTAATGATTCTCTTCTTGAGAATATGAAGCTCTCCTTATTTTGAATAAGGAAACTCGCTCCCGCGAGTGTGCAGTGAGTGTGCTGTATTCCTTGGGGTAGATGTGAATAGTCCCCCTTGTTTGCATTTAGAGTCCAAAATCGAGATTCGGACATAGGCATGGTGTGTGAAGCCTACCCAGACAAGTTGGTCTGGATCGGTGATGTTTCATTGTGCATGATTAGCCAGAGAAGTCTCCTTGCCTTTGGTTATTTTCGGGTTTTCTATGCGGTAGATTGCAACAGAGAGTCTTGGGGATTAACTCCAAGGTGCACCCGGAAAACTGGGCGGAAATGCATTTCTGCCAACTTGGTGGCCTGGGAGCCATCCTTGAACATAACTGGGTTATGTGCATGTTTGATCGTTTTGGGACTCGGGGAAGCTTGACCCGCGCATATGGCTTAAATTGACGTTGCGGTGTGAACAACGGGTTGGGCGGAACCGTACCCGCTCTATGTCATTCGGTTAAAGAGACCAAAAGGACATGACACTTACCATTGGCATAGATGGAGGGTCTTAGGCTTAGGCCGGAAAGACTAAAATTCTCACGAGTATTGCCGTCCAAGGGGCGGTGGTGAGACCGCGGTTTTGACCGGGTTCACCGTGTAAGTGCCCTAAGAGCATGGGGTATACGATCATGTGTGCCTGCACCTGTGATGTTATGATTATTCACTATAATGATTATTATGCTAATAAGTGCAGGGAAGTGCAATTTTGTTCAGTCACTTATTGGTGTTTTATACGACTATATGTGTCCGGGAGTGACGCGTGGCAGTCTGAACGCATGATTTATGAGAAAAGTATTGCACCCAGCGACGTGCCTGAGACCTCTAATTCTATTAAAACCATAAGAAGGGTAGTTGAGGTGGTGTTTGTAGTGACCAATGCACAACATGGAAGGAATGTGCAACCCTCGTTCCCTGAGGTGGCCTCGACACTGGGTGGTGTGATGGAGCAAATGACATTTAGAGGACCATTGGGGCAGCATGTGAACATGCTTTTAGTGCAGGGAGCACACTCAGTCGGCGAATATTTGTAGGAATTCCTTATGTTAAGGTGCTACCCAGGCTTTGAGTTGGAAAGCGAGCAGTCTATAGTCGACAGATTTTATAATGGTTTGCGTAGTGAGTTGCGAATCCTACTGCTAGGACCAAAGTTATTGGGATTTCGAGCCTTGGTGGAGTCGGCCAGATCTTTGGAAGTAGAGTTGGGGAGAACTCACCAGATACCAGTGAGTAGGGTACTGAACCCTACAGATCCTTTAAGGGCTGCCTACCGCAGAACACTGATAAAGAAGGCTAAAGCATCCACTCGCAAAGCTACTTACACTTTTCATATTTGTGGCAAGAAAGGGCACTTTGCCCGAGATTGTTGGGAGGGTTCTCAGACGACAAAGAAAGCTATGTCAGGAGAAGTTGGAGACTTTAGTGATAAGAAGTCAGAGTTTAAGGTGCCGACTTCAAAGTCCGGTTTCCGAAGGTGGAATAAGAAGGCTAGGGATTCGGGTCCAGCCCCTTCTTCTAGTGCTTCGGGGGCGACTACAGGTCGTGCACCGGGCGCTTGCTTTATTTGTGGGAAGCCAGGGCATTTTGCCCGTGACTGTTGGAGCGGACGTCCGAAGTCCGAGAGGAAGCAAGGAGAAACTTATAAGGAAAAGGGGCAAGGCAGTGGAGTAATCGCATCCCATTATGCTCCGACTCAACCAAGAGTCTATAATCTTGGCCAGCAGGAGGCCATCAAGCAAGCGAATGTGGTGATGGGTACAGTTTAAATTTATAGAAATTTAGCTTTAAATACTATTACCTTGTACTTATTAGCTTATTACTGTTTGTATAGGCTTTGTTTTTATTTGTGATAATCCGGCGAGAGCACTCTTCGATACGGGAGCTTCGCGCTCCTTTTTGTCCGAAGGTTTCATATCGCGCATCGGAGTCCCTTCTTCATTGGCGATGGAAAAATTGGATGTGTTGTTGACGAATGGGTATTCTATGCGCGCGGACAGTGTTTGTGCCGTAAAGATTCATATTGGGAGTTAGGAGTTTGAATTGCTAGCGTCGTTACTGCCGCTAGTAGAGTTCAACGTCATTTTTGGTATGGACTGGCTTTTGGAGCAGAAGGCATACATAGATTGCAATCGTAAGGAAGTCAAGGTCGAAGTTGACCGAGATACAACGTTTACGGGTTTTAAGGGGGTCAAGCAAGACCTTAATGTCTGCTCTTCAGGTGGTCAAGGCAGTTCGTGCTAGTGCAGAGCTGTTCTTCATGCTAGTGGAGGCTGCGAAGCCTAAGCCCACTTTGGGTAGTATCCCAATAGTGTGCGAGTACCCTGACGTGTTCCCGGACAATCTTCCCGGAGCCCCACCCCAGTGGGAGATCGACTTCACGATTGAGCTAGTGCTAGGTGCCAAACCTGTGTCAAGCTCTCCTTATAGGTTGGTGCCTAAGGAAATGGCGGAGCTAAAAGTTCAACTTGAAGAGTTGTTGGAGCAGGGTTATGTGCGTCCAAGTTCCTCGCCTTGGAGCGTACCGGTCCTTTTTGTTAAGAAGAAGGGCAGAAGTTTGCGGCTCTGTATTGATTATAGAGAACTGTACAAGTTAACGGAAAAGAACAAGTACTCGATCCCAAGGATTTATGATCTGTTTGATCAGCTAGTCGGGTCATCGGTGTACTCAAAATTGGATCTTAAGTCCGATTACTATCAGCTGAGAATAAGGGAAAGTGATATCCCAAAGACAGCGTTCAGCATGAGATATGGACATTTCGAGTTTATGGTCATGCCATTCGGGATGACTAATGCGCCATCAGTGTTCATGGATCTGATAAACATAACGTTCAGGGAGTACTTAGACCACTTTGTGATCGTCTTTATTGACGACATATTGGTGTACTCGCAGTGCGAAGAGGATCACTTCAAGCATCTGCATTTGGTTTTGGAGATGCTGAGGAGGAACAAACTATACGCAAAGTTCTCAAAATGCGAGTTTTGGTTGCCCTCAATAGCGTTCCTTGGTCACATAGTCAGTGGAGAAGGGATTGCGATGGATCCGACGAAGATAGTTGCAATACGGGAGTGTCCTGTGTTGTCTACGGTAGCGGAAGTCCGGAGTTTTCTAGGGCTTGTCGGCTATTACAGGCGCTTCGTAGAGAACTTCTCGCGGATAGCGTTACCTCTCACAACTTTGACAAGGAAAGATCATGTTAAAGACGAACTAAAAACAAGCCGGAAGTGGATTAACAGAAATTTTATTATCCAAAAAAGGTATCTATTACAAAGGTATGACCTCCCTTTTATAGAATGGAGGAGTGAAGAGAGAATACAAATTAGAGATGTGGGACTAAAAATTAACAATACTAAGCGGCCTATATAAAAAACAAGCCGCGCGGTTAGATTTGAAGGGCTAACCGCTCGGCTACCACCAGAGAGAGAAGCTGTCATGGGAGACCACAAGACCGCCCGGTATCCAAGCTGCCTGAGACAAACCGCTAGACAGCTAGGACTCCAGACAGCAACAACCCAGTAACCAAACCGCTGAAGGGAAACTGCAAGACCGCGCGGTCTTCAATCTGCCAAGATAGGTCGCCAGACTGTCCGGTCACTAAGTCCAACACTCCCCCTCAAGCTGGAGCATATATATCGATCATGCCTAGCTTGTCGCAAATATTAAGAAATGAGGAGGATACTGGCTTGGTGAAGATGTCAGCCAGCTCTTTATCAGAAGTGACGAAGGGAGTGCAAATTTGTTCCTTCAAAATCTTTTCACGAATGAAATGACAGTCGACCTCAATGTGCTTAGTTCTTTTATGAAATACCGGATTTTTGGAGATGTATGTGGCAGTCTTGTTATAACAGAACATAGGTAGAGGATAGTTGTAGACCTCTCCTAAATCCATCATGAGGGCCTGTAACCACTTTAACTCACAAGTGGTCAAAGCCATACTACGATACTCTGCTTCTACACTGGACCTGGAAACAACAGACTGCTTCTTGCTATTCCAGCTCACCAGATTCCCCCCAACAAAAGTGCAAAAACCCAAGGTTGACTTGCGATCCCCTTTGTCATCAGCATAAATCGCATCTGAGTATGCTTCAACCCTCAGATGACCATTCTTCTGAAAGAGTAATACTTTCCCAGGTGCTGCTTTGACATACTCCAGGATCCGCAAGGCGGACTATAGATGACAATCCCTAAGAGATTGCATTAACTAGCTCACCTTGCCCACAATATAGGAAATGTCGGTCCTGGTCACTGTGAGATATATGAGCTTACCAACCAGACGCTTATACCGCGTAATATCTAAAAGAGGAGGCGAATCATCTGTCCAGGTTTTGACTTCTCCAATTGCCACAGGCCATCGGGCAGGCATTGCTCCAGTCAACCCTGCCTCCTTTAAAATATCAAGGGCATACTTACGTTGGGAGAGGACTAAGGAGTAGGGCTTCCGAGAGATTTCGATCCCCAAAAAGTATTTTGGGAGCCCATATCTTTCGTGACCAGATGTTGACGAAGATGCGGCTTTGTCAGGGCTACCCCTTCCTGGTCATTGCCAGTGAGAAGAATATCATCGACGTATACAACAAGAATCACTAGTCCCGAGGAGGTTTTGCGAATGAATAACAAGTGATCGGCAGAGCTTCGCACAAAACCAACAGCTGCCACGATGCTGCTGAACTTGTCAAACAAAGCCCGAGGGCTCTGTTTGAGGCCATATATTGCCTTCCACAGCCGGCATATACGTGTCTCCCTCTGAGAGACAAACCCAAGAGGTTGCTCCATGTAGACGGCCTCCTGAAGATCACCATAAAGGAAGGCATTCTTGACATCTAGTTGGGAAATGGGCCAATCGCGATTGACCGCCACTGAGAGGAGAACTCGGATAGTGCTGAGACGAGACACGGGAGAGAAGGTGTCAAAGTAATCAACCCTATAAGTCTGAGTAAAGCCCTTGGAAACAAGGCGGGCCTTATAACGATCCACAGTACCATCTGGGCCAAACTTGACCACAAAGACCCAGCGACAGCCAGCAACATCGGTGTCGAAGGGAGGAGGAACAAGAGTCCAGGTACCCCGCTCAATTAGGGTCGTCATTTCCTCATCCATGGCCTTTTTCCAATGAGGAATAGAAAGAGCCTCCTGGTAGGAACGGGGTGTGGTAGTGGCAAAGATAGCCAGTTCAAAGGCCCTGCGAGAAGGGGTAAGACGATCATATGAAACAATAGTGTAAAGGGGGTGTAGGGTACATGTCTGCACCCCTTTGCGAAGAGCAACTAGAAGATCCAGGTCGGCGGGTCCCTCGGCATCCGGAGCATCCGTGGCAGAGAGAGCTGTCCCGGGAGTAGAGAGCGACAGTAGCGGAGATGAGGGAGATGGTGGTGGAGAAGAGGGAGAGAGAGGTGGAGGGAGAGGTGGAGGGAGAGGTAGAGGGAGAGGAGTGGATGGAGACGGTGTAGGAGGTGAGACCGCAGTAGGAGACGAAGGAACGAAGGGAACATCAGGAGTATCAGAAGTTGGGGGAAGCAGGGAGGAGTCATCCGAGAAGAAGGAGGCATTCTCAAAGAAGGTGACATCAGCGGAGACGAACTGTTTACGAAGAACGGGGTCAAAGCAACAATAACCTTTCTGAGGGTGGAGTATCCCAGAAAGACACACTTGGTTGAGCGCGGGGATAACTTATCATGGGTGGCAGATGGAGCATGCACAAAGGCAGTGCATCCAAAGATGCGGAGAGGGAGAGGAAAAGGCTCCTTGCCCGGATACAGAATGGAGAATTGGGTTTGGCCGTGGAGAACCGTGGAGGGAATGCGGTTGATGAGGTAGCAGGCAAAGAGAATAGCATAGCCCCAATAGGAGCGAGGAACATGCATTTGGGCCAACAAGGTGCGAGCGATATTGAGGAGGTGACAGGTTTTTGTGTTCCGCCACCCCATTTTGCTGGGAGGTATAAACACAACTAGTCTAATGAATAATGCCATATTGCACACAGAAAGAGGTAAAAGCATGACTCAGATATTATTTAGCATTATCTGAGCAAAAAGTTTTAATAGAAACACCAAATTGAGTTTTAATTAATTGATAAAAAGAGAGCCATACATCAAACAGTTCAGAGCGATCTCGTAAGAGATACACCCAAATACAACTAGAAAAATAATCAATAAAAGTAACAAAATAAGAACTACCCCGACCAATGGTGAGGGTAGGAGCAGGTCCCCAGACATCAGAATGGACTAGATCAAATGGATGGGTAGAACCCCGACCTTGCTTCGGCGGGAAGGAGGAGCGGTGATGCTTGCCAAGCTGACAAGCGTCACAGTTGAGAGGAGTACTGGAAGGAGGTAGGTGGGGCAGAAGCTGATGTAGAAGCCGTGGAGGAGGATGACCAAGACGGAGATGCCACTGGAGAAGATCCGTACAAGACGAGGAGAAGGCGGATAAGGCAGAAACATTGTCGAGAAAGTAGAGGCCGCCGCTCTCAGTCCCAGTAGCAATCGTCCGTTGGGAGCTCGGATCCTGAAAAGAACAAGAAGTCGGAGTAAACATCACAGAGCACTGAAGCTGCTTGTATACAGAGGTAATTGACAATAAATTGCATAGAGATTTGGGCACATATAGTGTGTCCGCTAGGTGAAGAGACGAATTAACATGAACCACTCCCGACCCATGAACCAAGGAGGTAAAATCGTCTACAACGAGGACCGGGGGGAACCGATCATGTTGTTTGAGGAGAGAGAAGCACTGAGGATTGCCCGTCATGTGATTTGTCGCACCAGAGTCGATCGGCCATTTACCTTGAGTCACTATGTGAGCACTACCTGATGAGGTGACCACGAAGGAAGACGGCTTGGAAACGATGCCAAGGTTCCCAGAAGAAGTATGAGGAAGAGGCGGAGGTGGATTGGTGACAGGCGTGGTGGCAGCAGAAGTTTCAGACAGAGCCATAGGAAAAATAACAGGAAGAAATTACGCAGTTAGGAGACAAGCTGCGGGATTAGGAACAAGCCGCGCGAATAGGAAGAAATTGCCGTGGTTAGGAGAGAGCTGCAGCGGTCATGGTGTTAGACACCAGCGACAAGAGAGGCCACGAACAAGCCACAAAGACAAGCAGAGGGAAAGAGGTCGAGCGGCTAGAAAATAGCCCACGCGAACAGAAGGAAGAGAAGACCGCGCGAACAGAGAGAAGTCCGCGAGAAGGCAACTAAAGAAGACGAGCAGCTAGAAAAGGAGGGCGCGGCGACTAAGCACAGGTAGCGGTGAGAAGAATGGGGAACCAAAGAGGTCGCACACACAAAGGGCAATGACAAGGAGAGAAAGAAGCCGCGCGAACAGGGCGCAAGCAGGCGGAAGAAACAAGTCGCGAGAACAGGTCGCGAGAAGAAAAAACAAGCCGCGTGGACAGGTCGCGCGGACAGAGAAAGCTCACAGAATAAGGAGGAAAAGATCGAGTCCTCTGATACCATGTTAAAGACGAACTAAAAATAAGCCAGAAGTGGATTAACAGAAATTTTATTATCCAAAAAAGGTATCTATTACAAAGGTATGATCTCCCTTTTATAGAATGGAGGAGAGAAGAGAGAATACAAATTAGAGATGTGGGACTAAAATTTACAGGACTAAGCAGCCTATACAAAAAACAAACCGCACAAGCCGCGCGGTTAGATGAGAAGGGATAACCGCTCGGCTACCACCAGAGAGAGAGAAGCCGCAATGGGAGACCGCAAGACCGCCCGGTCTCCAAGCTGCTTGAGACAAACTGCTAGACCACTTGGACTCCATACAGTAACATCCCAGCAACCAAACTGCTGAAGGGAAAACGCCAGACTGCGCGGTCTTCAATCCGCCAAGACAGGTCGCCAGACTTCCCGGTCACTAACTCCAACAGATCATAAGTTTGTTTGGACGTCGGAGTGCGCGCAAGCTTTTGAAGAGTTGAAGGGACTGTTGACCACGATGCCAGTGCTAAGTTTGCCGAGTGGGACCGAAGGCTTTGAGATTTACAACGATGCTTCAGGTAGTGGTTTTGGCTGCGTGCTGCTGCAGTATGGAAGTGTTATAGATTATGGCTCGCGTTAGCTGAAAGTGCATGAGAGAAATTATCCGATCCATGCCTTGGAGTTAGCGGCCGTGATTTTTGCTCTGAAGCTGTGGAGGCATTATTTGTATGGCGTAAAGGTCAATATTTATACCGACCACAAGAGACTGAAATACCTGTTAGACCAGAAGGATCTGAATCTGAGGAAGAGGAGATGGATAGAGGTCCTGGGGGACTATACATTCAAAATTCATTATGTGCCCGGGAAAGGCAATGCAGTTGCGGATGCGTTGAGTCACAAGGCTCCCGTGCAAGCCAACTGGTTGTCGGTTCATGACGAGCGGGTTATTTGGGAGTTGGAGGCGTTTGATATCTAATGTGTTGACAAGCATACTTGCACCGAAGCGCTATTGAACTGGACGGAAGTTCAGTATGACCTGGCTGATCGGATTTGACAGGCTATGGATTTGGATAGCAACATGAAGCAAATCATGGAGGCGGTTTCAGATGGGTCAAATTACCAATTTACGGTTGAAGATGGAATGCTAAGGAAGGACAGTTGTTTGTGCGTCCCAAACGTGGGTAATTTACGGGTGGAGTTGATGTATGAGGCTCATCATACCAAGTACTCAACTCACCCAGGAAGCACGAAGATGTACCGAGATCTGAAGAAGTTATTCTGGTGGTCAGTACTCAATAAGGATGTGGCACAATATGTAGCAAAGTGTCAGACTTGCGCCTTAGTGAAGGCAGAGTACCAGAAGCCAGGGGGTTTCTTGAAGTATTTGCCTATTCCAGAGTGGAAGTTTGACGATATCTCAATGGACTTTGTGCATGGATTGCCAAGGTGGCAGAAGGGAAAACGATGCCATCTGGGTGATCGTAGATCGGTTGACAAAGGTGCCACATTTCATTCTGAATAGGAAGGATAATTCGATGGATAAACTGGCAAAACTTTATGTGGATAACATTGTTAGACTGCACGGTGTGCCCCGCAACATCGTGAGTGATAGAGATGGGCAGTTTATGTCCAATGACTGGAGGTTGGTGCAGCAAATTTTGGGAACCAAGTTGAGGTTCAGCACAGCCTTTAATCCGCAGACGGATGGTCAGACCGAGAGGGTCAACAAGACGATGGACGACATGCTTCGCATGTGTGTCTTGGACTTCAGCAAACAGTGGGAAGATAATCTGTAGTTGGTGAAGTTTGCGTACAATAATAGCTACCAAGCGAGCATACAAACAACGCCCTTCGAGGCCCTATATGGTAGAAAATGTCGCACGCTATTGTCGTGGTTGGAAACGGGTGAGGCGAGGTTGTACAAAAAGCAAGAGGAGGAGAGTGCCACTTCTTTAGTATGAACCATTCGAGAGCATTTGCTGACCGCTCAGGATAGACAGGCCAAATACTATAATGTCAAGCATCAAAACGTGGAGTTCGATGTTGGCGACTAGGTGTATTTGAAGATAAAGCAGTTCAAGGGTGTTTCACGGGTACAATGCTTGAAGAAGCTGAGCACGAGGTACCTTGGACCATTTGAGATCCTGGAGCGGATTGGTGAAGAGGATTATCATCTAAAGCTTTCGGTGGAGTTGAGTGGTCTACACGACGTATTCTAAATATCAGCATTGCGAAAGGTGGTGCAAGAGCCTTCGCAGGTGATCACGGTTGATCAAATACTGGTGGACGAAGGGTTGACGACAAGGGTCAAGCCCGTTCGTATTAAGGACTCTGAAGTCCAGCGACTTCGTAATAAGGAAATCAGGATGGTCAAGGTACGTTGGGACAATTGAGGTCGGGAGGAGATCTCATGGGAGCGGGAGCAGACCTTGCTTGTGGAGTACCCAGAGTTATTCCACTCATGTACCACTTTTGGTTTTGTATATCTTTTTTTTTTGGTAATTTCGTGGATGAAATTCTTTTAAGAGGGAGAGAGTTGTAATGCCCCGAAACTCAAAAGAGGGATGGGTGGCATTTTGAGCCAAGTCTGGGACTTGGTAGAGGTCACATGGCCTAGGACACGAGCGTGTACTAAGGGCGTGTCGTGCTCGGGTTCGACAATTGCCGCGTGGTTGATGAAATTGTAGTCGACGACTGTCGAACAACGAACACGGCCTGAGACACGGGCGTGTCCCAGGCCGTGTCCTACTCGGGTTGTTAGCCGAGTTATGTCGGGGGAGAGACAAGGCCTGAGCCCAGGCATGTTTGGGTCCTACACGGGCATGTCAAATTCGACACGGGCGTTTCGAATACCCGTGTTCTCCTCGGTTTAGTGCTGGACCTGTGTCGATGGATGAACATGCCCAGCTATACATGCGTATACTGGATGACACAGGCGTGTCAAGCTTGACACGGGCATGTCGATAGCCCGTGTTCTTTTCGGGACGCAACGGTTTCAGTGTCGATTGAGGCACACGGCATTGGACACGGGCGTGTCGCAAGCCGTCTTCGGCCCAGGTTTTGGATTTTAAGTGCGAATCGTGGCTGTCTGTTTCCTTATTTTGGGATCCAATGGCTCAGGGCTATTCTTGCTGGGATATACCCGGGAATAGGGCTTATAAACCCTCATTCTATTTGGGTTTTCTCTTTCTAAAGTTCTAGAGAGAGGGGAGAGCAAGGAAGAAGAAGGAAGAGAGATCTGGTTGCCGGAGGAGATTCAGAGCGCCAAATCGCAAGCCGAGTCCAAATCTATGGAGGCGAGGCCGATACGGTGCTTTTTCATCCGTATAGATTTCCATGGAGCCAAAGAGAAATGCTAGGGTAACGATTCTCTTCTTGAGCATGTGAAGCTCTCCTTCTTTTGCATAAGGAAACCCAATCCTGTGAGTGTGCGGTGAGTGTGCGACATTCCTTGGGGTAGATGTGAATAGTCCCCCTTATTTTCATGTAGAGTCCAAAATCGAGATACGGACATAGGCATGGTGTGTGAAGCCTACCCGAAAAAGTTTGTCTGGATCGGTGATGTTTCATTGTGCATGATTAGCCGGAGAAGACTCAGTGCCTTTGTTATTTTTCGGGTTTTCTATGCAGTAGATTGCAACAGGGAGTCTTGGGGATTAACTCCAAGGTGCACCCAGTAAACTGGGCAGAACGCATTTTTGCCAACTTGGTGGCCTGGGAGCCAGCCTTGAACATAACTGGGTTATGTGCATGTTTGATCGTTTTGGGACTCAGGGAAGCTTGACCTGCGCTTATGGCTTAAATTGATATTGCAATGTGAGCAACGAGTTGGGCGGAACTGTACCCGCTCTGTGTCGTTCGGTTAAAGAGACCTAAAGTACATGGTGCTTACCGTTGGCATAGATGGAGGGTCTTAGGCTTAGGCCAGAAAGACTATAATTCTCACGAGTATTGCCGTCCAAGGGGTGGTGGTGAGACTGCGATTTTGACCAGGTTCATCGTGTAAGTGCCCTGAGAGCATGGGGTGTGCGGCCGTGTGTGCCTGCACCTGTGATGTTGTGATTATTCACTATAATGCTTATTATGCTAATAAGTGCAGGGAAGGAGCATCGCCGACCCGAGTTTGGGGGCGGGATCATTATAATTTGGTCAGTTTTAGCTGACCGTTACTTTTATTTGCCACCATTATGGTGAATTGTGCTTGCAGGTGCTGCGAAAAAGAGTGGCAAATAGCGGGCCAAAGCCCTTGTTGCTGAGCCGGCCCTTGAAGGCCTTGTTTTGTTTACTTGATTAATTCATGTGTGACCGGCCTACGAGCCGAAGTATGGAAGACACTGTTTTAAATTTATTGATCTCTTGTAAGGCCATAAGGCCGGTACTTTATGTACTTTGTAATTCATTTCTATTTGGGTTCGTTAGTGGACATTCATGCTTGTGGCTGGCTTCTTATTTTTGCAACTTAATAAATTTCTTTTGCTATATGCTCTATGTAGGACGTTATGAGTGAAAGAATGGTTTTAATGAGTAACCTTTCATCCTGTCCGTGGTATATGGAGTCGGGCCCTAGTCGGACCTACTGTTATATGTTATATGACGGATAGGGGTGTTACAAGCAATGTGCTAGATAAGGTAATATCTCCTCCTCTTCAACTCAGATCAAAAGATCTTGCGGGCTCAGTTTCTATTAAGAAAACTACAACTCAGACTTACTGGTCCTACCTCAGAGATCCACCCAATCTCCTACCTTAGGTCCCTGAAGAACCCTACCTCAGACTTTACAAGTCTTACACCTCAGTGATCCTATACAAATCACCTACCTCAGGTCCCTTAAGAACCCTATCTTAGCCTTTATAATATAGGTTTACAACTCAGTGATCCCACACAAATCACCAACCTCAGCCTTTATAAATCAGGCTTATAACTCAGAGATTAAATCTCCTACTCACTCAGATCTCAAAGAGATCTTACAAAATTAAGAGGTAAATAATTTCAGAAAGTAGCAATTTTGTGATCTGAGTTATCTGAGAATTCATATTCTTCAATTCAGCAGCAAAGGATAGATTCTTGATAAGTAGGCTGGCTGAAATAATTCTTCTCTGGATCTACAATGTTCTTGATGATGATCGGCTTGATTTATTTGAAGAACTTATATAACAGATCCACCTTAATCCTCTGATCAACTTGTTGAAAGGATCAGAAGACTTTCTTGAAGACCTGCATCTTCCTTCTTCTTCATGGAGTTGTCACCCTCCTCTGACTTGAAGAAATTAGAAAGAGAGAAATGATTGATCGATTGATTCCTTTTTTTATTCTTGGTAGACGACCCCTCTATTTATATCCTTTATGGGTTGCTGGCTTCTGATTGATGACATCATACTTCAAAATTTCCTTCAAACAGATTCTGATGAGATATCAAGTCACTGTAGCTGACATGACACTTTTGACTTGACTTGACACTCAGCCGTGTTGACTCTGTTCAACTTCAGGATCAAAAGTATCGAGAAGTCCAAAGTGTCTTGACACAATATTACTTAGTGTTCTTAGAAGGTGTCGAGACATCTTAGCTGTCTCGACACAATATTACTTAGAATAATTTTTCAGTCTGAACTTGAAGGTGTCGAGACAGTTGACTTGTCTCGACACAACTGTCGACTGTGTCGACATCTTTAAATCTGGACTGTGTCAAGACAGTTGAATTGTATCAACACTACTGTCTGTCGGGTGTCAACACTTGTTTTAATTCTTCACTGTTTCGAGACAGTTGAATTGTCTCGACACTTCAGTCTGCTAGGTGTCGATATCTTTAAGTCTAGACTTTAGTCTTCATTGTGTCTGAAAGTCTTGATTTCAAGAACAACTAATCACCTAGAGGGGGTGGGGGGGTTGGGGGTGGGGGTGGTGTGAATAGGTCCAATTTAAAAACTTAGGCAACTTATCAATTAAAATCACAGCATAAAAATCTTATCACAATCAATACCAGTACAGTACACAATACAGTACACAACACAGTACACAGAGATTTATAGTGGTTCCCCAATTGATGGGTACATCCAATTTCCCCCCTTCGCCTATCTAGCAGTATACTAAATTCGGCCAAACTTCCTTCTATCTTTCTCAGATCATCAGATCTTACAGCTCCTATAACTCAGGAGCAAGCCCTACCACTCAGATCACCAAGATCATACATCTCAAGTTCTTCCCAAGAACTCTACCTTAGAGTGACTCCACACTCCTAAAACTCAGGCAATCCTGCCCTACCTCAGTATGAATCCACACACCTACAACTCAGGCAACTCCTGCCCTACCTCAAACTTTATAATACAGGCTTACAACTCAAGCCTTAGCCTTACCACTCAGATTAAAAATGAATCTTACACATAAATATTCAAGATAATGAATTACAGACACCAGAGAAAATTCTATGTGCCTGTCTACCTGGACCGAGCAGATGTCACCCCTAACTTTGTCTTCACAGCAACCAGATGATACAACGATCTTGAAATGTTGCCCGGCTTGTTCTGGAATCAACTAGCAGATGAATCTTCTTCTTCTTCTTCTTCAGGAATACCTCCCGATCTGGACTGAGCAGATTTCAGCCCTTCCTTCTTCTTTGATCCAACGAATTGATCTTCAGATTCTAGCTCGGCTTGGATCGAGAAGATAACTTCAGCTAGGGCACTCCTAGGCTGATTCGTCTCTCTCAGAGGATTAATTTGAACCTGCTAGAGTGGATGTTTATTGCACTAACAAACTCAAAAGCCCTTCAGATTTGAACTTGAGGTTCTTGGCTTCTGCAGCAATGGCGGATGAAGACGACGAACTCCAATTCTCATTTTTTCAGAAAGTTAATCAGAAATTAATCCAATAATCATTTTTAGATCTCGATCTCTTCTGCTATTTATAATCCCGTCACATTGGCGAGATGATCGACACACGTCTCAGTTTTAATGGTGGTTAAAACCTCAGCTTTATTAACTTGAGATCCATTTTAGACTGATGGTGATGTTAATGTCGATTTGCATCGAATCTGAACTTTGTTTACTTGTTGACTTTGCTGAGTCATCATCATTTTGGACTTAGCCAAAAATAAACTAACTTTTCTGAAATCATGCATTCGACGAACTTCAAGCTCAGCTCGACGAAATCTGAGCTCAGCTTGACGAAACAGTGAAGCTGAGTTCGACGAATTCTCTCAGTCAGTTCTTTCTTTAGGTGAAGGCTGACATCGACGAACTTCTAGCTCAGTTTGATGAAACTTGAGCTCAGCTTGACGAAACAGTGAAGCTGAGATCGACGAATTCTCTCAGCCTAGTTCTTTCTTCAGGTGAAGGCTGAGGTCGACGAAATCTGAACTCCGGTCGACGAAATCTGAACTCTGGTCGATGAAATCTGAACTCTGGTCGATAATTCTGATAGCTGAGTCCTTCTTATTGGTAAAAGCTGAGATCAACAAACTCTGAACTCCAGTCGACAAAAGCTAAGCTCAGCTCGACGAATGGTAGACTCATCGATTCTAGACTTAGAAATTTCTTCAGCTTTGCTTGATGGTGTTGAGAGAGTTGAGTGAGCTTAGCTCACTCAATAATTCTGGACTTAGCCGATTTTTTGGATTCTTCACAGTAAGGCTATGATAGGATAACCTTGAATTAAAGCTTCTAGCTGTATGACATTGAGTGAGTTGAGCTCATTCAACGCTTCTGGACTTAGCCTGATTTATGCCTTTGCAATACTGTCAGTTTTGACTGCCTGCCTTCTCTCAGCACTATTAGATAAATGATATTAAGTGAGCTTGCCTCACTCAACGCTTTTGGATTTAGGTAGTTTTCTGAGTTTCCAGCTCCACCTTGAGTCCACCAGTCATTGTCTCTTGAACTAGTTGTCCACTCATTTTGACAAAGACTAACCTGTATGCATGAACTTAACCATACATCAAATACAACTATGTCTATCGCATTGATTTGACATCATCAAATCAGGGCCATTGGGATCAATAGACCCAACAATGTCGAGACAGTTGTATTGTCTCGACACTACTGTCTTAAGGTGTCGAGATATCTTACTTGTCTCGCCACTGCTGACTTGATCTTCAAAGTGTCGAGATAATTGACTTGTCTCGACACTACTCCTGCAAATGTGTCAACATAGCTGAAGTGTGTCGACACTTTTGTACTTAGCCATTTCTCAGCACTACAACTTGCTAGGCATTGACTGTCCTGACTTCAATAAGCACTTTTAGCTGTATGACGTTGAGTGAACTTACTTCACTCGAAGCTTTTGGACTTAGGCAATTTTCTTCCTTTCTAGTTAGCTTCTTTGAGTCCACCTGTCAATATAACTTGGACCACCTGTCCAATCAATATGATATAGGCTAACCTGCATGCATGAACTGAAACATACATTGTAAGAAATAAACAAAGAGCTAAATAAACCGCAAACTTTATTGCTCCAAAAAGATAAAGATTACATAGGTATGCCCCCTTATTTATAGAAATTGGGGGGAGATGAGAGAATACATCAACCGATGTGGGACTAAATACAAGTCGGGCGTACTACGCGATTTGAACTCAAACCTCCCACTATACAAATAATAAAATACCAAACCGACAACTAGGGAAGTTGCAAAACTGCTCAGGGAAGACCGCCAGACCGCAACTGCGGGTTGCCACCAGACCGCAGTTGCGACAACCTATTAGACCGCATCCTATGCTAGCAGACGGTCAGCAACCGCGGGAAGCCACCAAACCGCAGATGCAGTTAACCCTCTGACCACTGCTGTGACTTCCACCACACCGCTGCAGCTTAACCTCAGACCGCCACTACTACTGTCCACTAGACTGTAATTGCGGTTACCCTCTGACTACTATTGCAGCTTCCACCAGACCGCTGAGGCTTGGTCTCAGATCGCCACTGTTGCTGTCCACTAGACCACAGTCTAAATTCCATAACCAGGCCGAATGATCAAACCACCAGGTTGCTGAGACAGGCAGACCGTTGTGGCTAGATATCAGACCGATCGGTCTCCTGAAGCTCCAACATACATCAAATACATACTTGTGTATATCATTGTGTTGAAAGGGTTTTTTCAAATCAAATACATTATTTCCAATGTACCCAACACACACTGGTCTGCTTCTTTCTGCTCAAATGACATCAGCCTTCTCTCTTGGAATAGACAAGTTCCATCCTAGCTTTTCCTATCTTCCTTGCACCCTGTGGTGGAGGTGATTCTTCTCACCTGTCTCTTTTCTTTTGACTAGGCAGTCAACACTAACATGCCAAACCTTGCTACAATAATAACATATTATGTTATAAGAAATATGTTTTCTGGGTTTAGGATCATACATGTCTCCTTTGGAGAGCATCTTCCCAAATTTATTGTGATCCTTCTTATAATGTGAGGAGGAGGAAGATTTGTTCTTCCACAGATTCCTCTTCATCATTTTCTAGAACTTCTTGAAGAATAGTGATAGTTCTCAATTTGATAGCTCATTTCCAGAGGAGCTGGGATTGGAGCTTTTTGACTCTGTAATTCTCCTTGGTGAAGAAGGAGTCTTTCCCTTGCTTCTTCTTGTGGATTTAGCTCTAAAGGCCAATGGCTTATCTTTATCAACTGAACTAGTAGCACCAACTTGAAAGTCTTTACTTGCACAACATACTCCCCCTTGATCATGGCCATCTCCTATTTCCTTCTCCCCCTTTATGAAAGTAAGGGAGACTCTTCAAATAGGACATGGAGATCTTGGCCTGATGTATATATTCATCCAGATAGGTCACTATCCTTTGAAGTATCTTTAGTCATTTCAATGACACTCTTATTATCTTGAGCAGGGAGTTCAGTTAGAATCTCCCCCTCAATCTCTGTATTTCCTATAGGAAGTCGTTGACTTGATCAAATATAGCTGGAGAAATCCAACTTTTCTTGAATTGATTGTACTTGCTTTCCCACAGTAGGTGCAACAATTTGGGTATTCTTCCTTTCAACACCGACAATGTCCATAGGGACAAGCTGATCTTCAGCAGTTTTGCTGACCTATTATGTGCTGGAGGTACACTAGGTAAGACTCAACCATGTTCGCCTACTTGGTCTGAACTTGATCCCCATCATTAGGAGCATCTTAGCTTGACAGTCTCCCTCTCAACATTTGCATAGATTTTGTCCTCATGACTTTCAGTCATAATTTCAGCTGATGATAACACTTGACTTGAAGGTCTTTTTTGTATATCACTTGATAGTTTGTCTCTTCTATATAGTGAGTCTTTTCAGCTGAGGATCATGTGCCTCTTTCTTGCTGCTCTTAGAAGAGCTACTTCTAGTGTTTTCCTTAGTGATGAGTACAACCTACTTGTTCTTCTCCTCACTATTCTACTAAAGTGGCAGTAGTACTATGTCCCATCAATCAGACATCTTAGGGCTTCAATTGCTGGATTCTTCTGGTCTGATTATTCAGTCAGATGCCACTTGAAGGACTTTACCCAAGACATGTGTACTTCAGGAATGCACACAATATCACACCATCCTCTTCCTGTTGGGCAGTAGGAGGAGTAATCTTGATGGTCTATTTATCCATCTCCAACTTAACACCTGCTGGTCATAGCCTTTGGTGACTCCTATGTCTGACTCACCAAAGCTTACTTTGGGTCCATATTTTACTGGACTATGATCCTTCAGTTTTCTCTTTGTTCCAGTCTTATTCATAGAGCAACCTCTGTCCAAATACCACATGGGGGTATGGGAACTTGGACTATCCTGCAAAACAAGATTAGCATACCTTAGGAACCCAATGTTTATTGGGTCCTAGGTTCTGGTTAGCCTGAAATATACCTTGTCTACCTGCAAATTTTCTTACAGGAAGACTACCACTTGCTCTGGGTACAGTAGGATTGTGCCAGCAATCTAAGGCAAAATGCCCCACTTTGCCACAACACCAACACTCATGAATATTATAACTTCTTTTCTGAGCAGGTTTGGTAGCAGCTAACTATTTAGAAAGAGGAGCAACTTTCTAAATCTTATTTCTCTTAGCCACAATCTGACTGAAGGTGAGTCTGGCAGTAGAAGAGCTTGGTTTTTCTTGAGATCTACCAACAATGATCTTCTTTGTAGAAGACATGCTGTTGATGGCATCAGAAAGGCCCAAGTCTGGCTTACTAACAGACTTGCCCTTGGTCTGAGTGTGTGCTAGGAGATCTTGAGAGAAGGCTACTGCCTTACTCTTGAGTGTCTGTGTGTGTGTGTGTGGGGGGGGGGGGGGGGTGGAGCACCAAATATAAATGGTCCATGATGGGCCATTTGGACTTTTTCATGGGGAGTCTTCTTTGCACTCAAACCCATGACATTCCTTCTTCCATTGCAAGATACACTTGTACACTTATAAGGAGAATTCCCATTCTTCTAGTGACCATGCATGCAGTCTTAGCCATACCTGTTGGAAGGGAGGATTACCTTGGGAAGGGTGGCCAGAGGCACTACAGGAGCTTTGCCTTTCCCTTTGGAATAGACAACACTAGAAAAACACTTGAACTCTAAACCCCTTTTATCTTTTTGAGAGGAGGAGTCAATTAGTGGTAATACTGTTTTGAGCTTTGAAAAACTAGCCACAATCTATTTCTCCTTTAGGAATTTCTCTTAAAGATCCAAGATGATCTTATTCTTCTAGCTTATGGTCTCAATTTTGGTGATTGAGATGCCTTTAGTTGGCTGACTTCTCTAGCCTTCTTATCCAGCAAGGATGATGTCTTAGTCTGCTGGGCAACAACTAGCTGAAGGGAGGTAATCTCCTCAGCTTGCTTTTTGGCCAACTTCCTGCTTCTCTTGAAAGCCTCCAGAAGTGCACCATAGTAATCAATCAATTGATTGACATCTTCCTCTGATACAGGTCCATCATCATCACTTGATGTGGATGCATCATAGTTTGGAATAGTCTCATAATCAGATTCTGAGGATGAGCTAGATAGGGAATGTACCTGATTTGGTCCAGACTGATCCTGGCAGGATTCTTGTTCTGTCATGGCCATTAGCCAAAAACTTCTGTAGTCATCTTCCTCATCATCCTCCTCCTATGAATAACTGTCTGAATATGATAGATGGACCCTGATCTCTATTCTTGCATCTAGATAAACATCATCATTATCACTATCACTGAACACAGAGGACAGTGGGTCTCTGATTTCTATCCTGGTAGCAGGATAGTCTTCATCTTCTACAACAGCTGCTAACAGCCAATTATAGGTCTTTTCCTTTCTACAGACTTGAAGCTTCATTAGCTCCACTCCTTATGGTTCACTCTTGAACCCATAAGTAAAAACCTTTTCGCTATCCTTTGAGATCTACTCAGACAATTAAGTCCTTTTTGAGCAACATCCCTCTGATACCACTTGAAAGTCTGTAATTCAAGGATAGCTAAATCACCTGGGGGGAATAGGTTTCTTAGTCTCTTATGACTATCTTTAGTTTTCTTTATGTTTTAGGTGTGTTGAGTTAGCTGAGTTAGCTTGCTTTCAAGAACACAACACGACACACAATGTTTATAATGGCTCCCCAGATTATGGGTACGCTCACTTTCCCTCCCACCTTTCTAACAGCTTGTTAGATATGACACTTCTCAAATCTCGGCTCCTAAGAGCTTACAACACGATCCCGTAGGACCACTCAGTCTCCTCCAAGACCTACAGCTCAAGCACAAAGGCCCTACCTCAGATCCAAAGGATCCTATAATATAGGCACAAGGGCCCTACAACTCAGAGATAATGACTCTCCTACCTCAGGCTCAAAATCCCTACCTCATATCCAAACTGGATCCTACTCTCAGTCCAAAGCCCTATCTCAGATTCACTATAGAATCCTACCACTCACGACAAAGCCCTACTTCTCAGATCCACACAAGGATCCTACACTCAGCCTTTATATATTCAGGCTTACACTCAGATCCAGAGGATCCAACATAGAGAAAGGTTGGATATTGTAGTTGACTGGACCTCAGAGAAATGTTCTCTAAATCCTCCTCCTTCTGTCCTGAAATTAGCCAGTCTAGATTAATTCTTCACAGCTCTAGAAATTGATCTTCAGGATTTGCTCTGCTTGAACTATGAAGTGATAGCAGCTAGGGTTAGCCCTTTACTGCTTCTTCTCTCTCAGAGAAATATCTCTTAACTACTATTGATGGTGAAGCTGTCAACAACTAACTTCTTTCAGCTTTCAGATATTACAACTAGGTTTAGGCCTTGCTGCTTCCTCTTCTTTAGAGATTTCCTCTGAACTTGCTGGTGTAGGAGTGAATGACACCAACTATCTTTCTTCAGCTTCCAGCAGAACCAGCTAGGGTTAAACCTTGCTGCTTCCTGAGCTTGGATAAACTCACCCCTAACTTTTCTTCTTCTTCCTCAGAAAGTGAACTTTCTGATCTTACTGATGAAGACAAGATGTATCCTGTAGCTTCAACCAGCTAACTATCTGTGAATCACAGACCACTTGAGGGCAGATTCTTCTTTCTTCTGTCCTGAGCAAACTCAGTTTTGACTTCTACTTCACAGCCTCTAAAAAAAGTTCTTCAGAAAATTAGCTGCTGGAACTATGAAGTAACTGCAGTTAGGGTTAACCCTTTCTGCTACTTCTTTGTTGGAGATATGTCTCTGAACTTGGTGTTGATGGTGAGGATGTCAACAACTAACACTAGAACTTTCAGATTAGTTGTCTAGAACTTTGTTAGGATGCCGACACTTCAGCTCAGCAAAAGGAAGGGATCACCAGGATTGTAACACGTAGCGCACAGCCATCAACCCCGTTTTATCTTTTGGCTTCTGATTTCGACATATGGCATCAGATCACCAACAAAGGCGGTTTTCACAGGCCAGGATCTCCATACATGTGTCAGCATCATCGCCGGTCATACATCCTAACAGCAGCCGTAGATTTACTCCTGTATTCTTGTGACCGTTGTAATTAGCAGACCAATATATAAAGAGGATGGCTGTAATTACTTTTGATGCATGGATTAATAAATTTATGCTTTTCTGCCAGTGTCTTCTTCCTCCTCTCCTTTTCCCTCTCTCTCTCCCTCCCTCTCTCTCTCACCTTTCCCCCTCCTCTCCCTGCCGGAATAGTTTTCCGGCGAACTACATTTCTTTTGTAAGGGACCAACATTTGGTGCTCTTGTTCCTTGAACTCCACCTCCGCCATGGCAGATCAGACTCGTTCCAAAGAAGTACACGCTCACTTTCTTGAGATAAAAGATTCAATCCATGCCGAGCGGGAAGCTAGGACATCATAATTGGCCAACCTGCGCGAAGATATTCAGACGAAAGAAGCATTTCTCGTCCAACAGATTTTCAAAACACGAACAGATGCAGCCGACAAAATCACCACATTACACAACGATATGATGGCACAATTCAAACAAATGCAGACCTCCCTCGATCTTCTGCATACTAGAACAATTCTTGATTTCGGCCAGGCCTCAACTTCACAGGGAGTTCTTGGCCATTCACCAACATCGCATCAGGTCATTTCGTCACTTTCTGAATATAAATTTTCTTGTTCTCATTTTAGTGAAGGAGACCCTATGGATTGACTTTACAATTTACAACTCTATTTTCAACACCATCAAACAAATCAACGTGATTTTTTGCTAATCGCGGCCTGTCACCTTGACCGCCCAGCATCACGCTGGTATCAAGCGACATTACGCGATGTTCCCAATATTACATTTACTTCATTTGTAGAAGCGATTATGAAACGTTTTTGCCCCTCCGGGTACGCTGACCCGGCCGGATCTTTAAAACAACTACAACAGATGACCTCTTTAATCGAATATAAAAATAGTTTTGAAGAACTTTTTACCAAAGTACCTGGTCTCACCCCTGGGTTTATCACCAATATTTTTATCTCAGGGCTCAAACTGAGTATCCGTAGCATTGTTAAAATGCAACGTCCACCAGGCTTACATGACGCTTATGCACTATCACAAATGGTGGAAGATCAGAAAAAAGAATCAACCTCCACCCCACACTCACGGTCGCGTATTGAATATCAACAACCACAACCTAAAATTGACTATATTAACCGACCTCCACCTACCAGATTACAATGGCACACCCAGACCAACCCTCCTGACCTACCAAAACAGCAGTATCCACCCAAATACCCCATTCGCAGATTATCAGCGTCCGAACGCCAACGTCGACGTGACCTAAGCTTGTGTTATAGCTGTAACAAAAAATACACTTACAGACATCGCTGTAAGGGGTCAGGCTCCTTATTATATTTTCAAGGTAGTGACAAACTCGACTCACCGGCCGACACACCCAATGACCTGGTCTAAGAGGCTGTGGACCAAGACAGTTCCGTTTACCTTTACGCCCTCACGGGAGAACCCTCAGGCACTTGTTTATGTCTGACGTTACACATAGGAAATAATCCTTTGCAAACGTTAATTGATAGCGACAGCTCAAATGATTTCATTTCGGAACGGATGACCAAGTTTTTACAATTTCCCATACTCACAATACAACCTTTTAAAGTTTTTATGGGGAACGGGATGTTGGTGTTATGCACAGGTAAATGTGAGGATATCATCCTGCTGATTCAAACTACTATTTACAAAATTTCTTTCTACGTCCTGGACCTTCACGGGACAGATATCGTTTTGGGAGTACGATGGCTTAGATCTTTAGGACCTGTGACCACTGGCTACTCAAACCTCACGATATCATATATCACTAAAATGGGTCCAATCACTTGACAGAGTCAACCTCCAATCCCTGATAGGGCTGTTTCATCATCGCAGGTAGGCCGTCTAATGACCCTCTATTCATCGGCACTGTGCATATTAACCACCGACTTATCCAAAACTGGTACCAATGTCCTTCCAAAACCAACCATTGATCCATCATTACCAACACGTTTTCAAAAATTGCTCCTGGATTACAAAATTTTGTTTCACGAAAAACCAGGACTTCCTCCCAAACATTCTATTGACCACACAATCCCTCTATTACCAAACTCCTAACAGTAAACGTCAAACCTTACAGGTACCCTCATTATCAAAAAAATGAAATAGAGAAAATGGTGATAGAAATGTTGGAGTCAGGTCTAATTCGACCCAGCACGTCAAATTTTAGTTCACCAGTGATATTGGTAAAAAAAAGGACGGTTCCTAGAGATTTTGCGTAGATTACCGAATTTTAAACAACATTATAATTAAAGACTGTTTCCCCATTCCAACAATAGACGAATTATTAGACGAGTTATACCACACCCGTTTCTTCACAAAACTGGATCTCCGATCCGGGTATCATCAAATTCGGATGTCCAAAAATGATATACATAAAACATCATTTTGCACACACTACGGGCACTTCGAATTTACGGTCATGCCATTTGGCTTGACCAATGCGCCATCAACCTTTCAATCATTAATGAATTCAATATTTCGACCTTATTTATGCAACTTTATTGTCATTTTTTTGACGACATACTTATTTTCAGCACCACACAGGAGGACCATAACGATCATTTACAAACAGTACTCCAAATTCTGTATAATAACATCTTGCACATCAAGTTTTCAAAGTGTTTCTTTTTAAAAGAAGATATTGAATTTTTGGGCCACTGTGTAACAAAAGGGACCGTTTTTCCAAATCACACCAACACAATGGCAATCACGCAGTACTCCACCCCGAAAACACAAAAAGAGGTTCGAGCTTTCCTCGGGTTAGCGGGATTTTATCGCAAATTTATTAAGAATTTTTCAATCATTGCGGCACCCTTATCCGATTTATTAAAAAAAATATTAATTGGAATGACCAAACAGAAATAGCATTCCAATCCCTGAAAAACCATCTGACTTCAAAACCCATTTTATCTTTACCAAACTTTCAAGACCAATTTACCATCGAGACAGATGCCTCAGGCGTAGGAATAGGAGCAGTGTTACTTCAACACAATAAGCCAGTCGCCTATTACAGTAAAAAGATAACGCCACTTATGCAACGCAAATCCACATATGTACGCGAAATGTACGCAGTGACTTCTACAGTAGCTAAATGACGGCAATATTTACTAGGCCACCGATTTCAAATACTAACGAACCATAAAAGTTTACACAACCTACTCACACAGGATCTGTACACGCCTGAACAACAAATGTTCCTGGCAAAACTGATTGGTTTTGACTACAACATAAAATAAAAGACGGGGAAAAATAGCATAGTCGCAGATGCGCTATCCCGATCGTGCTCGACACATCCCACTCACCCCCAATCAATGCAAACAGCACACCCACACCCACGACACAACTACTACATCTAAATTTATCAACACCAACCTCGTCCTTATTGGACGGTTTACAGGAAGATTATGCCGCTGATCCATTCACCCAACAATTACTGAGTGACTTACACGAAAACCCTCAAGCACGCCTAGAATGGGCACATTCGGGCGGCAAAATTTACTACAAGTATCGCTTGTTCATCCCGCAAAATTCCCCAATCATCAAAAAATTATTACTAACTCACATATGGAGGGCATTCAGGAGTTAGAGCAACTCAACACAGAATTCAGAACAATTTTCACTGTCTTAACATGAAGAAAAACATAACCGAATTAATCGACCAGTGTGACCTATGCCAAAAAGCTAAACAATCAAACAATCTACCCTATGGATTGCTCCAACCCTTACCAGCCCCTACCTACCTATGGTCAGATTTGACCATGAAATGAACGCCGGTTTCCGGCCATGGCCGTGGCTCCGCCTTGCTTTCGAAACCGACAACCACGTGGCTTGACCGGTCAACACTTTTTAAAACAAGACATAATTAGGTCTTATAAAGAGAAACGGCCTAATAATGCATTCGAGCCCACTATCTAGACCGACCCGGTTTAGCTGACCATCAGCCAAGCTAAAACTGCCAGAAAAAAGTCTAAGTAAAATGGCGTTGAGTGAGCTCAGATCACTCAACGCCATCCAAGCTACGGCATTGAGTGAGCTCTGTTCACTCAAAGCCATCCAAGCTACGGCATTGAGTGAGCTCTGCTCACTCAACGCCATCCATACTGCGGCATTGAGTCAGCCCTGCTCACTCAACGCCATCCAGGATACGGCGTTGAGTGAGATCTGCTCACTCAATGCCATCCAAAATGCAGCCCTTCCAGACTATGGCATTGAGTGAGTTCACTCAACACCATCCAGATTATGGCGTTTAGTGAGCTCTGCTTACTCAACGCCATCCAGCCTCCTCAAGGTGACGTTGAGTGCAGTTCGTGCACTCAACGCCGTCTAGCTTATGGCATTGAGTGAGCTCTGCTCACTCAATGTCATCCAACCTACTCAAGATGGCATTGAGTGCAGTCTGTGCACTCAATGCCGTCTAGCTTAAGGCGTTGAGTGAGCTTTGCTCACTCAACGCCATCTAGCCTACTTAAGATGGCATTGAGTGCAGTTTGTGCACTCAATGTCGTCTAGCTTATGGCATTGAGTGAGCTAAGCTCACTCAACACCATTCCAAGTTCACGGGCGTGACGGATCGGTCACGGGCGTGCCAGGCCCATGTACAAATTTCTGAGCTCGCCGATCGTCTTTCTGAGGTCGACGATCGTCGAAGGGGTCACGCCCTAGGTCACGGGCATCACGGGTCGGTCACGGGCGTGACCACCCCTTGACTCGAAATCTTGGTTGATAGACTTCAATTCTTGGGTTTCCTAGGGTTCTGTTATGACAAAACCACTCCTAGGGGTCTAGTTGGAAATGAGATGTTACAAATCCCAATAAACAAAGCAAAGATTTCGTCCCCGAAATCAAGGTTAAGCCTACGGAGGCTCCTATCGGGGAGAAAGAAACTTGTAACATCCCATAAGAGTCGAAAGATTTACATCTCAACGCCATGTTTGCTATATGAGGTTTGAAGGTGATAGTCAAATCTAAGACCAGTTCGTCCAATTGACAAAGTCTATACCCCAATAAACAAAAGATTAGCCCTTAATCTTGAAATTTCAGTCCTACTGGTTTAAGATAGGAAAGTAAATCGAACATCTTGAGAGGTTGTGAGGTATACCTGACTGAACAGCTCCGGATATTTTTGTCACATCAGGTCTTGCGGTTCCCAGGTATGCTCCTCCTGACCGTGGTTCCTCCACAAAACCTTGACTAACAGAACCTTCTTACGTCGCAATACCTGCACTGCCGTGTCATCGATCTTGATAGGCTCCAAGTTTACTGACCGATCCGAGGCCACCGGGCCGTCTACTATGGAAATCAGCTGCTCTGGCCGTAGCAGAGCCCTCCGTAGTGAGGAGACGTGGAAGATGCCATGCAATCTCGCTAACTCCAGCGGTAGCTCCAGTCTATAAGCCAAGGGGCAGATCCTCTCCAGGATCCTGTAAGGCCCCATATATCTCAGACTGAGCTTCTTCTGCCCGCAAACCCGCGAGACTCCGTGCATCGGCCGTATCATCAAGAAAACTCAGTCCCCCACCTGGAACTCCACCTGACGATGCCTCACATCATAATATTTGGCCTGCCTACTCTTGGCTTCCGACATCTTGTCCCGGATCAATCTAATCTGAGCATCTGTATCTCCCACAAACTCCGAGCCTAGTGCCCTCAGATCCTCATCCTGAACCCATGATAGTGGGGTCCTGTACCTCCTTCCATACAACGCCTCGTATGGAGCCATGCCTATTCTGGACTGATGGGCGTTGCTATACAAAAACTCGACCAGTGGCAGCAATCTCTCCCAAGGCTCACCACGGTCCAACATACACATGTGCAAAAGATCTTCCAGTGTATGGTTGTTGCGCTCTGTCTGCCCGTCGGTCTGAGGGTGAAAAGCTATGCTGAATGTCAACCGAGAACCCAAATGGGCCTGGACTGACCTCCACTCACTGGATATAAACCGCCCATCCCGATCCGAAACGATAGTCTTGGGCACCCCATAATAACGCACAAACTGCTCAATGAACCTCTGTACTAATACACTAACCGAAGCGTCCTTCACCACTGGAATGAATCTCGCCACCTTTGTTAGCCTTTCCACAATCACCCAGATCGAGTCATTTCCCGCACGGGATCGAGGTAGCCCATGTATGAAGTCCATGGATATATCCTCAAATTTCCACTCCGGCACCGGAAGTGGCTACAGCAAGCCTGCCGGGTTCCTACACTCTGTCTTTACGAGTTGGCAGGCCTCGCAATGCGTCACAAATTACATAATGTCCTTCTTCATACCCGGCCAGTACATCATCCTCTTCAAATCTTTTACCATCTTGGTGATTCCCGGGTGCACCGAGTATCGGCTGCAGTGAGCTTCCGTCATAATGTCCTCCTGGATCTGGCCTCCTGCCGGTATGTAGACCCTGCCTCTGAAACATAGGAGACCATCCCTAAAAGAGTAATCTCCTGTCGTGCCTTCCTCCAAGGCTTGGAATATCGGATCAGCACTCACATCCAGCTTCTGCCCATCTCTGATGTTGTCCCAGATATCATCAGTAGTAACCATCGATCCCAGGTACTCCATGTATAACTCCGGATCATCCTCGGATACTAGTGATATATGCATCTCCTCGAATGACTAAACCAACTCCAAGGCCATCAGCTACGGGCCTACTCCTGACGTACTCGCTCTCCGACTCAAAGCATCTGCGACCACGTTTTCCTTCCCTGGATGGTTGTGCATGGTATACTGGTAGTCCGACAGAAACTCCACCCAGCGTCTCTGCCTGATGTTTAACTCCTTCTGTGTGTCTACGTATTTCAAGTTCTTGTGGTCTGAGAAGATATAGCAATGTACTCTGTAAGGATAGTGTCGCCAGATCTTAAGAGAAAAAACGACTGCCCCCATCTCCAAATCGTGCACGGGGTAGTTCTGCTCATGTTGCTTCAGCTGACGTGAGGCGTAGGCTATTACATGCCCATTTTGAATCAGAACGGCACCCATCCCCTGCTAGGAAGCATCTGTGTACACCTGGAATTCTTCCTTCCCTGATGGAAGAGCAAGGATGGGAGCCGAGGTAAGATGATCCTTCAGCTCCTGAAAAGCAGATTCGTATCGTGTGTCCAAATAAAAGGGACTCCTTCATCAGAGACGTAAGAGGAAGGGCAATCTGAGAGAACCCCTTTACGAACTTCCGGTAATAACCGGCAAGTCCTAAGAAACTTCGAACATCCGAGGCCGACTTTAGTGGTGGCCAATCCCGTACTGCCTGGACCTTCGCCGGATCTACTTCCAGACCTGCTCCACTGATGACATGGCCCAAGAAGGCCACCTTCTTTTGCCAGAACTTGCACTTGCTGTACTTGGCATACATCTTATGCTCCCGCAGCTTCTCCAAGGTCAAGGCCAGATACCTCGCATGCTCCTCCTCCTTCCTTGAATAGATAAGAATGTCGTCGATGAATACGATAACAAAGACATCCAGATACTGTTCAAACACCCGGTTCATCAAGGTCATGAATGCGGAGGGTGCATTCGTGAGCCCAAAAGGCCTCACGGTAAACTCGTACAAACCATATCTGCTACTGAAGGCCGTCTTCGGGATGTCCTCCTCCCGAATGCGAAGCTGGTAGTACCCCGATCTAAGATAAAACTTTGAGAACCAATGGGCTCCCTCCAGCCGGTCAAATAGCTCGTCTATCCTTGACAAGGGATAAGTATTCCGGACTATCAACCTGTTCAGGGCCCGGTAATCTATACACAGTCGAAGAGTCCCGTCCTTCTTCTTGACGAATAACACCGGTGCTCCCCATGGTGAAGAGCTAGGCCGAACGAACCCGACCTCCACTAACTCCTGAAGCTGGCTTCGAAATTCCACAAACTCCTTTGGGGCCATTCGATAGGGAGCTCTGGATACCGGCTTAGCCCCAGGTATAAGCTGAATCTTGAAGTCCTTCTCTCGGTGCGGGGGTAGCCCTGGTAGCTTATCAAGAAATACGTCAGCAAAGTCTCGTACTACTGGAATATCTGAAACGGAGTCCTTGGCCACGACCGCCTCAAAAAGGACCTGATAAACCTCTTCCCCCTATAGATGGGCCTTAATGGCCTGCACAGGTGATAATAAGATGCGGGGTGCTGGTATAATACCTTCGATAATAATAAAGGAGTCCCCGTGCCTCACGGTGATCCTCTTCACTATGCAGTCAATCTGGGCATGGTTCCAGCACAGCTAAGTCATGCCCAGGATCATATCGTAATCTGGAATCTTCAGAATCATCGCTGGTGCCTCAAACGCCTTCCCGCCGATCTCCGCTTCCATATTGCAATAAGTAGAGGACATTAGCTCTGATCCATCGGGTAGGCGCACCCTCATCATCTTTCTGGTGAACGGCTCCATGCCTGTCAATCCTTTAACGAAATCTTCCGACACAAATGAGTGCGAAGCACCTGTGTCGAAGAGCGTGTGTGCGGGATTGCCCTAATGAAAACTATGCCTGAGGTAATTAAGTGTCTTAGTATTCTTGTTATAGTTTTCTTCTCTTAATTTATAACAAGGTTATGTCTAGAATACTAGTTCCTAGGAAGAAAACTTTAAAAGTATTGACATACCTGTGATAACCTGTTCCGGGTTCCCGGGCTTTGTCAGGTCTAGAGCATACACTTGCTCCCTTTCTGGCCTGTGGCCTCGACTCTAAAATCCTCGTCCTCGATCATGTCCTCGACCGCCAAAATGTCGGGGAGGTGGGGCTCCCTGATGTGCTGGTGGGGGTGCTCGCCTCATAGGGCAGTTCCTCTTGATATGCCCCGGCTGATTGCACTGAAAGCATACCGGTGCCTGCTCTGCTGTCCTTGGCATCTCCAGCATCAATAAAGGCTGGGGAGCCAATACCCCCTTAATCCTCTTATCCTGCCCAATCTCCTGGCGAGGTTGATCCCCGTTTCTTCTCTCCCCAATAACCTGACCTCGAGGACCGTCTCTACGACCTCCAATCACTGTTATGCGTACACCCATTATGGAATTTTGGTTAAACGCACACCATATAATGAGTGGTTATATGGATGATGGGGCGTGGTTATTGCATGGTCGAGATAGTAGGAGACAGAAGTTGAGAGGCAGCCAAAGTGCCGGCCAGTGGAGGCTTACCGGTGGAGGACGATGGGTGCTGGCTAGCCGGCTCTAAAGGTTGGCCGAGTTGAGGAAAGCTGGGTGGATGACCGTGTATAAAAGGATTCCATTTGAGCATCTGCCATGTGGCCAAGCCGGTCGGGCATCCAATCATGTGGCCAAGGAGGCCAGCTGGGTGGACATCCAAGCGTCCAACCATGTGGCTAATTGGTCACATGGTCCTCTATGATAGAGATTGTGTGGCCGCATATAAGGGAGTGTGTGGCCATATGGCCTTACGGTCAGACGGTGGAAGTCGTGCCCTGGAGACCGTATATCCCAACAACCGTGCGAGGTAGAGGATACCGCGCAGCCCTACACATGTGATCATGTGGTTGCACAACCACACAACCCTGCACATGGGACACACCACATCATGTGATAAGATGGTCGTATGTGAGTGCGTGAGCGGCCTTACATCGACACGACGAATGAGCTGCGTGGTAGTGTGCGTCTATGCAGCCAGGCGTGGCCCTGCAGCTGGGCAACAACGCACGATTGTGGGGCCGGTTGACATTGCACGGTGGGGCAGCCGTGCCCATATTTGTGCCTGGCCCGGTGATGGTTTCGATCATGGCATCTTATCATGGCGTTAGTGCGGTTAATGTTGGTCATACACCACTATGTTAATCAGAGAGGTGGGATTTTTGGTTATCCGCAGTCCAAAAATCCTATATTAAAATTAGGTGGTCCCCATTAGTATGAATGTATTCTCACTTGATCATCTATTGGTGCAAAATTTTTTAATTAAAAGGAGAAAATAAAAGGATGGGATTAGTCCGGGGCAGACCCAATATAGGGTGAGTGTGGGCGGACGCCCACATTGAAAAAAATTCCCGAAGAAAGGGATTGCGAGAGGGCGAGAGCGAGCATCTTCCTCTCTACGTCTGACAGCAGAAAACTGCTTCCTCCATTCGTCGGGCTCACATTAGGGGCAAAAATATCTGTGTTGATCCTTTGTAACTCTAGCAAAAGTCTCTCCTCGCTGATACTTTGCATATCCGAGCTCTCTCCATCTAGAACTTACAGATCCTAACTTCCATCTAGACTTTTGATTTCAGGTATGAATGGCCCCCTCTTTGTCGTCCCATTTCCCTCTACATAGCTTCATTCGAGTTTCTTTTTCTAGGTTTGCTCTTGGTTACTTATGTTCCAGACGTCCAGTTCTGCCATTAGAGTTCTTCAAGAGATTCCCTTCCAGTTTTGCATCTGAGACTTTGAGCTCAAATCGATCTTGGTAAGCTCCTGTACTACATAACTTTATATGAAAAAATTCTTGATTTTTAGAAAATTCCTACTAAGCCCTTGCTTTGGATCTCCTCATTCATCCATTTTGCAGCAATTTATGATGTAGTTTTCTTGCTACTAAAGTATTCAACAATGTTTTTACAGATTTATAGAATTTTCTATTTTATAGATCTAGATTTTTTAGATTTTGATGATTCAGGTTTTATAGATCTAGGTTTTTTAGATATTGCATCAAATTAGCTGTTCTTTTCGAGCTTATTCATGGAATTAAAGGGCCGAACCAAAGCAAGAGTATGCATATTGCTATATAATTATATTAGTACTTCTATTCTTGGATTCTCTCCTTGGGTATAATTATTTTTAATCAATTTTTGTGTTATGCTTCATCCCAAATTAAGGGGTCTAATAGCTTGACTTACATTCTCAATTTAAATTATTTCAAGAGATGAGGATCTTCATTGTGACATCCTTTATCTCTATCAAATGCGTTCAAAATATGTTTTGCTAATAATTTGTGATCTTCAATGGTAATTAAAAGAATTTGCTAGAAATATAGTTTTCATTTGAAACCTTTTTAATAACCCTTTGCGTTTGGAAGTAGTGCATCAAATTTGTGATGATACTATTGAAACAGGCTTTTTGTGAACATATATTTTGTTTTTCCCGTGTTGTCTATACCTATAGACAATTTGGTTTTCAATTTAACATTCTTGACATTTAGTTCATTCGATTGGTTGTAAATAAAAATAACACAATTTAGTAATTGATGGAATTTTTTGACCATTATTAATTGTTGCAATTTGTAAGTCCTCCCAAACTGAAAAAAATTTATGCATCCTCCACTGAGATTAGTGATGACAGTTGCAAATATAATTGTTAGGCCGGTGATCCAAATGGTATGGCTAACCATGCTAAATGACATACATCTTTCATACATGGGTTGGAGTTGAGAAATATGAAAGAGGACAAAAAAGTACATCTCGGGTCCTCTTTGGGAAAGTGATGACAGTTGCAAATATAATTAGAAGAACACATAATGTTTAGGGGAGATGTCATTATGAACACTATTTTCCTAAAAATGATATTATAATTCAATTGGTGATGAGCAGTGGTTTGAAGGATCCTAATGAATGAGGTCTCAGGTTCGATCCCCGATCTCAACAACTCGCCATAATTAAGAAACAAGTATGGAGAGGGGTTAGGTTGTTTGGGCTGCAGGCAAATAACGTACTGTTCTTGACACACCCAATAAAAGGTTCATACGAAGCCCAAGTATTTAAAATAAAAAATATTGTTACACCGTATTGGTCATCTCCAGCTGACCCTAATTTTTTGCTCATTTGTAATTGGTTGCAGGAACATGTGTGCTCTTAAAGTGCTTGCTGTCAAATATAAAATAAGTGTGGTGGACTAGCTTGCTGCTATGTTTTCAAGTGTTTATATGCAGAGCTAGTTTTGGGACTTGTGAGTCTTTTATATGAGGTTGTTCCCATTTCTTTTATTTCTGGACTTTTATTTATTATAGTGTAAATTTTAGTAATGGACTATATATTGTAGTGGACATTCTTTTCTAGTGTTTTGTTTAGTTTAGCTTCTGTTTACTTTTAATGTGTACTCTGAGGAAAATGGTGGTTGATATTTATTTATTAATGTTCTGTTTTATATAAGTTTAGCATGTGGGTATTGGTCGGACCCATATAGTTGAAGTGGGGAAAATTTGTACTTCAAATATTTGTATCAATACAACCTAAGGTTACAGGTCCGACAATAATTCTGGATAGATTTAGGGGCAAGGATAAAGAAACCAAGGGAGCACTAAAGGACCTCAAGTGCTGCGGTAGGGAGGTCCCACATATACCTAGAAGCATAAAAGAAACTTGCCCTCCATAATCATAAATGGTCAAGCATGGTATGAGGAAGGAACTAACTTGGCGAGCATTTAAAACCAAATGGTCTGTAAGTGGGATGATCAAGATCTCACAACTTAAGTCTTCGAAAGCAATATCCAAAAGCTCACCCAAAAATCCAATTTCTAGTACCCCATGTGATCTTATTTATTGGCAAATCCAAGGAGTAGGGGGTCTTATTTAAAGCCTAACCCTTTACATTGCGACTATATGACTAAGGGAGGATCTCGCCAAGCTTAGGCGAGTATCTCCCATGGTCTCCTACATGACGAGTATGGGGAAAGCTTGTACATACTCACCCAATCCTTCCACTATCTTTATATTTAACCATTGGCTTCTATAATGACCTTTGACTTAAACTTCTGCTTACATGGCTTGAATGGGCCCACTATTAATAAATATGGCTTGTACACAATCCCCATTTTTGCGAGCTACACAGGAGCTCAGAGAGAAACATCTAACCTATATCCAGAGAGCTATTGTGGGAGACTATCTGGATTACTCGACACTTCCTAGCTGACTCCTGATATTTATAAATATGGGTGGGGTGTCTCTTTCTTGGGGAACCTTCTCTGAACTCGCACATGAAGTTGCCAACTGTCGAGGAAGAACATGAGGCAAACATGGTCGAGTTGATAGGATACTTGCAATTGAAGACCCTGAAGTAACCTCACGAGGGCAATAATGTCGTCGAACGTCCCACACTAAAGAAGAAGAAGTAGATTCATCGAAGAAGAAGAACTATCCACCTCCTCCAGGGGACTTCGTAACTCTGACTACCGATCCTGAGATCGTCATAAGGACTCAAAGCATGCTCGACCAGATAGTTCTTGGTGATGAAGTGGAGCAGTCCACTCCCGAGTCTTCTATCGTATGTTAGAACTTATGGTTTACATCTCTTTAGTTTGTCAATATCAAAATCCCGAGTTGTATTTGATCATACTTGTGTTAGGTATAGTATGCAGGTTTCTCAGTATAAAAAGACCAAGAACATAAACTTATGCAACCTACCGTTGCGCTGGACCTACTGCCAGCATTAGCGTGGAATTTTTTCAGGACAGGCACCCATGAACCTAACACATTGCACTAGTTCTAATGCCCAAGCTAGCTCGATTCAATGACGATTTAACTACGCTGAGGAGAAAACTGCTGAGAAAAGTCGGCGAACCGCTGAGAAAAAGGTTATCGTTGGGTGCTAGTATCTTACTACGCTGCAGTATCATAAAAGTGGAAAATATATTATTTTGATATTTTTCCAAATTTGCTGGACAGCTATCATCACCGTGCAAATTGACCTACCACATGGCGCTAGCCCAACCGCCGGCAGTAGTGTATTTTTCAAAACATATAAATGTGCGTGTTTCTTTTCCTAGATAAGAGACGAAGGAGAATTTTTCATTCTAGGGTTCGACTGCCATCTATAGGAGGACAAACTCTCATCTCCACAGGAGGAAAATCACTATTTCTTCCTCTAGTCCGTGATTGAAGAACTCTGACGTACAAAATCTTCAACGACCATTAGCGGCTGTTCGATAACAATGTGAATGATATTCAAGAGCGTCGATCGCACACCGTTCCTCGGAGGAGTTCTATGTTTGATGGAGAAATAATTTTAAACTCTAAATTTTCTTTGTTTTTATCTGATCTTGGGGTAAAGGAAATTGACCTGGGAGGTCGTCGGATTCCTGGGAGGAGTCTGTAAGAAATCATATTGGGAGTACGTCTAGATCTGGGAGATCTAGTGGGGCTCTAAGACCCTTCTGGGAGGAAGGTGAAGAGTCAGCTCGTCAATCTTCTTGGGAAGAAGAGCGAAAGCCTACTTGCCCTAGGAGGGTCGGTATAGAAACCATAAGAAGATTGTATTCATTGCCTTCGATCTTTGGCATTACAGAGATCAGTTTTTGTAACTGTAAACCTCTACTGATCTTTTAATAAAATTATAATTATTTGTGTTACATCTGAAATTCGTGACTATATGTTGCTAGAGCTCTTAGTCTTGTGTGGAAAATCCAAACACGAAGTTTTACAAAGAAATCAATCTCTGTGACCTATCACCAGGCGCTAGCCTTACCACCCGCGATAGCTTCCAACACTTGTTTTCCTCAGTAAAACCCCTTTTTATTTCCATACTATTTTACAAACCTTATTCACCCGCCCCCTAAGGTTGGCCATCAGATTTAATAAGTGGTATTAGAGGGAGGTTATTCCAAAATGATTTTATCGTCGGGAATAATGGTCAACCCTGATCTTGAATTGACTAGTGGGGATGGAAATTTGTACACAGAAAATTCATTAGCACCACCTCTATTTACTGGTGTGAACTATAACATATGGAGAATACTAATGAGAAAATTCCTTATATTGGTAGATATAGATGTTTGGAACATGACTTGTATTAAACCCCCAAATAATTTAAATAAGCACGTATGTTATTTAAATACCAAAGCTATAAATAGTCTATTTTGTGGGCTTGGTCAAGAAATTTTCAAACTTATATATACACTTCCTATTTCTTATGATATATGGAAATTTATTGAGATTACTTACAATTCTCCTTATGCAGATAATGAATCCGAGCAATTCCTTATAGATCCAAGTGAAGAATCAAATGAAGACTCATTCTTGGAGGAAGACATGATAACCACATCACGCGGAAGGGAAGATGAAAATATATCATTGGACGTGGAGAGCCAAGAGGAAAATGACAAAGGAACCTTGTATTCAAATCATGCCTCATTCAAGAGCGTTGTAAGAAAATCAAATTCTCTTCATGCTTGTAATACTATTTCTACATTGCATGTGCTAAATGTTGCTAAATATAAAATAAAGAAATTGAAAAATATTAACTCAAAATTATGTTTAGAAAATAACATTTTAAAAGCAAATGTCGATGTAGAATCTGCTATTGTTATGTCTAGTTCTCCCACATGCTCTTTAAATAAAAATTCTACGCCTTGTATTAATTGCAATGAGCTAAAAGAAAAATACAAAGATCTTTAAAAAGTGCTTCTTTTTGCAAAAGAACAAAAATGAGAAATTTTGTTTAGAAAACTGATCATTGAAAAGTGACTGTGCTAGATGCAAGAATTATAAAATTGAAATTAAAGAGATGAATGAGACTTTTGAAGAATACAAAAGTAAGAATGAAGCTCATATTGAATATGTAGTCTCCACTCTTAAAAATAGCATAATTACATACAATAAAGCTAGACAAAGTCTCAAAACTAAAAATAAAGAGTTAGTTACAAAAATCAACATGCATAAGAAAATTATGATTAAAAACTCACAAAACACAAATCCTAAATTTCAAGCAAAACCCGAAAGCATGTTGAAAATGAATTGTCATATAATAAAAAAATCAATCTAAGGGAGTAGAAACTGTCAAGCTCATGTAAATGAAATTCCAAAACATAAAAATCATCTTCATGTGCAAACTCAAATCACTCCTAATTTATAATCAAATGAACGTAAATTTTCTTTAAAGAATCACTATGCTATAAGTCTTTATGTTAAGCGACTTAATTCTAACTTGGAAAATAATTTCAATATATCTAAATCTCAAATGCAATATTGTTCAATTGAAGATCATCACATAAAGACTCCTAAAAATCATAATGAAAATTTGCAATATAAAAATAACATTAAACCAAAGTATGAATGGAGGCCTATCATTAAAAATGACGCATCTATTTCATTCAAAAAGGCCCATTCATCATTATCTCCCCAAGGATTATTACATTATATCTTGGTACCCAAAGGAACCGTTACACTCGATCCCATTTGGATACCTAAATGTGTTATTTAGTAGTATCCACCATTTGCATAAAGTAGTATTTTAAAATGACATTCATAATTTTCTACTTTACGATTTACTTTATCATCGTCTCTTTTTCTTTTGTTTTTTATTTTGCAATTATGTTTGAGCCAAAACGCTTTGGTCTCTTATATTATTTTAAGAGATATGTCATCACTCTTTAATCTTAATGAATAATAAAATGTCTTGATCAAAATTAAAAAGGTAGTCATATCTCATCTAGTTACAATTTTTTTTAGCTTTTATCCCCTAAAAAATCCATTTACAGCAAATATCTTATAATGTTATGAAAAATTGACGAAATAATGAATTTCACAAATGATATTATAAAGACTAATAAATCATTTTCAAAATGAATTTGAAAAGGTGTTATTAGGGGTCATAGGATAAACATATTAAATGTGCAATTATTATTATTATTTACTAATTACGCGACTAGATGGCCATAATTATGCACCATAGTAATATAGAAAAATTGGAATTTAAAAAACTCATAAACCATGCTTGTTGCTTAAAATTTTAAGTTACTGTTGATATCGCCAGGCGTTAAAGGATGTCGCCAACGAAAGCTCTTTTCTCTGAAAATTTCTGAATGTTCTTTTAAAGAGAAAATTATTGAAATTTTTTGTTTTGTGCTACACTAAAATTTGCATGTATCTCATTCGTGTGTGGACCTTAGATACCACTGTATGTTTACTAACATAAATCACTGAACTAAATCTCACTTCTATAGGTCTATGAACATTGAGTTAGGAACTCCATCTTGGGTGCTTGCAAATCAACCATATGTTTGTTAGACCTTTCTCAACATCATTCATGGTTATTCTGTCTTATTATTCTAGCATCACTCCTTACTATAGGAAAACCCCATTGTTCATGCTAGTTATATCATATCATGATTTGTTAAAGCTAAACTTATTGTGCTCCATATCATACATTAACAAAGATGAATATGAACATGACATACACCACAATGATTTTATATGATCAATTTATATCCAAAACTCAAATTCTATCTAATTCAATATCAAAATTCATAAGAGTACACTTAAGAATAACCTTGAATTGACTGAATCTTAAGAATTATGAATTATGTGATAGATATTGGTATCATTGTGTCGTACTCAGTATGGTGTATGTTTTGTGCTTGGATTGATATCTATGCTAGACACCTTAATTCTAATGACATGCAACGCTAAAGCAAATTATGGAATTTTAAAATGTCATCTGTATAGATATGAATGATAAATACTGTCAAGATAAATCTAAAGTCCATCATTCTTAATTATCATAGTGGGCACTAAATGCTTTTGTATGACCATGATCATTCACTCATTGTTTATTTCTCACAATAGTGGGGCATAGGGTTGTGTTCATTAGAGATGCTAACCTGTAAACCACATCTTGTCCTTAATTGGGGAGGGTTCCAGTAGGTCCTTAAGTGACGCTGGGGGGAAAGAGTGTTAGGTTGAGCGGGTTCTTTTCTATGCCTATGGGATTAACACCCTAACCTATGACATTTTGTGTAGCTCCTCATGCCCATCCATCACTTAGTAAAGGGCTAGAGTGTAGACATACTGCTTGGGTTGTTTTCTCTTGGGCATGCTCATATTTGTTTTAATCACATGACTATTATTGCACTAATCATGATTATTTATTTCATGCATACACTTGTGCGATCATGTTAATCTGGTGTGTTGATACCTTATCTGACTGAGTTCTCATGATAATTAACATATACAAGAGAATTTGACAGCATTTTGACACATTAGACTACATGAATTACCAAGCAACGTTTTCTATACTTCCCTATGTATATCGCTACATTAGATAGAGCTTACATCGAATAATCATTTTCAAAAGAGGTGAGAGCAAAAACTATTGAAATCTGGGTAATTTTTAAATGAACTTGCATCTCTGTGAGTTACCGCCGCGTGATAGCACTAGCATTGGCGGTAAGTCAGTTTTTTGTATGGTCATAGTTGTGTCTGCTTGTTTATGTATCGTGTCTTATCCTTTTGTCTGGTGTGCTTTTTTTCAGTATGCTTTAATTTATAGTCAAAAATCAAATCAAAATTTTAAAAATACCAAAACTCCAAAAATATTTTTTAAGTTTCGGTTTGGTTTTTTTGATTTGTTTAATCTTGATTTATTAAAATGAAAACGTATATAAAACCCCAAAATAAAAAATATTGATCATTCAATCCTTGGATATGCATGACTAGAACCTAAAGATTAACGATTATGTGCAATATTTGATTTAGGATTGTTAATCCATGTTAACATTGTATGATTATGTCATGATGTGTCTAATTTATTTGTGCTTAGCTACTGAGTACAACTGGACAGTATAATTTATGTTGAATAGGCCTTTAGGTATGTGTGAGGATTCAGGTAGCATAATGATATTTCACTATTCACAAATCCATAGAAAATGCACTCTTGTAGAAATTCAAAGCTTACATGTTATACCTTGTGATATTGTGTCTAACATGCTAGGAATGACTTGAACAATCAATGTCACAGTGTTCATGTTTTTATATGAAGCTTAGAACTTTGCGCCAAAATTCTAGTGTACAAGTCTTTTGTATACAAGTTAAAGTGTATCTATCTATGTGGGTAAATTTTGTTCGATTCAGTGACCTTGAACTCTTCAGTAATATAAAAGTGATACTGACAAAAAATGAATGAAAAAAAATGTGAAAAAAATTTTATGTATGCTATCAAATCATGTATCAAGGATACCGCCAAGCACTACTTATTTATCCTGAGAAGCCTCAATTCGCATTGTGAGAATGAGCATCTTAGTTTATAAAATATTTCAATTTTGTTCAAACACTACAAATTGAGTTAGTTCCCCTTGTTCTATTCTTGGTATGCAGTAGATAGAAATGTGATGTGAGTTTTCACTACATTTTTCTTGTGCTAACATATTAAATTATCGAGATAAAACATGTATTTATGATTATTACTACTTGTTGTTTTTATCTGTGATACTACATGTACACCTGTCATTATTCTATCTAACGCTTTTATGCATAAGAATAGGACTTAAACTAAATTATCTGTCTATAACATATATGTTATAGTACACAATTTCTATTCATGATGCTTACAATATTGCACTGTATTAACTCTATAAATCTCCTAACATTGTATTCCAAATCATGTGTATTTAGATTCACATGTATTGCCCAAATTTCATATGCTCTGTAAAAAATTTTCATGCCAACTATTATTCGTGTGTTAGGTAGGTCTATATTCATGGTGTTTCGCTCCTATTTTTTCCCCTAGTGCTTATGTTTTTTTACATGCATATATGCACGTTTCTCATCTCTTTGTTTTCACGAGACATGTTCGTTAATCCCTGACACTTTCAATAATATCAAAAGGGGGAGATTTGAGTGTTCATGAGTTTATCCTATAATAAGTCACCAAGGGAAGATCTTGTGTAGGGGGAGCACACAAGTAGGTGGAGCACACCTATAGGGGGAGCCATATTGATTAATTCAACCTGCTATATTTCATGCTTACTGATAGGATTACACTATACCCTGCTATTACTATTTATATCTCATGAATGTGATTTGATATTATCAAAATGGGGAGTTTGTTTGAACATATTGATCACATCTCTTTTGTTTGACAACATCAAAATTACTTATTGTATTTGATCATAATTATGTTGGGTATAGTGTGCAGGTTTACAGGTATAAAAAGGCCAAGAACATCAACGTTTGCAACCTAGTGCTGCGTGCTAGACCTACCTCCCACGCTAGCATGGAATTATTTCTAGATAGGTTCTCGATTCAATGATAATTTAACTGCGCTGAGGGGAAAACCGTTGAAAAATGTTGACAAATCACTTAGAAAAAGGATACTATCAGGCGCTAGCATCTTATCGCGTTGCGGTATCATAAAAGCGGAAAATATATTATTTTGATATTTTTCCAAATCTCCTGGACAACTGTCATCACCATGCGAATCAAACTATCATTAGGCGCTAGCCCTACCACCTGTGGTAGCATATTTTTTCAAGACGTATAAAAGCGCACGTTTCTTTTCCTGGACAAGAGATGAAGGAGAATTTCTCATTCTAGGGTTCGACCGCCATCTATAGGAGGACGAACTCTCATCTCCATTCAAGGAAAAACACTACTTCTTCCTCCAGTCTGTGATCAAAGAACTCCAGCAAATGAAATCTTCAACGACCATTCACGGCTGATCGACTGCAATGAGAACGATATTCAAGAGCATCGATTGCGCACCGTTCCTCGGAGGTGTTCTATATTTTAGCAAGAAATAACTTTTAAACTCGAAATTTTCTTTGTTTTTATCGATTTTGGTGTAAGGGAAATCGACCCTGGGAGGTCGTCGGATTCCTGGGAGGAGTCTACAGGAAATCACCCTGGGAGGACGTTTAGATCTGGGAGATCTAGTGGGGCTCTAAGACCCTTCCAAGGAGGAAGGTGATTAGTCGGCTTTTTGATCTTCTTAGGAATAAGAACGAGAGCCAACCGGACCTGGGAAGGTCAGAATAGAAATAATAAGAAGATTGTATTCATCGCCTTCGATCTATGGCATCATGGAGATCAATTTTTGTAACTATAAACCTCTACTGATCTTTGAATAAAATTATAATTATTTGTGTTTCATCTGAAATTTGTGACTATATGTTGCTAGAGGTCTGAGTATTGTGTGGAAAATCCAAACAAGAAGTTTTACAAAGAAATCGATCTCTAAGACCTACAATTGTCCGCTAGCCTTACCAATTGCGGTATCTTCTGGAACTTGTTTTTCTTGGTAAAACTCTCTTTTAATTTTTGTACTGTTTTTCAAATGTAAAAAAGAGTTAAATAAAAGAAAATTTTATTACTACAAAAAGACAATTATTACATAGGCATGCCCCCTTATTTATAAAAATGGGGTAGATGAGAGAATTCAACAAGCGATGTGAGACTAAATACAAGCCGCGCAGGCTGGGCAGTTGTACCCTGTCAAACAACAAGACTATATAATAAATATAATCTCATGGGAAGCCTATGAAAACCTACTATTGCTAATAATCAGACCGCTGCTGTGGCTAACCACCAGACCACTACTGCGGCTAACCTCCAAACTGCTATTATGGCTAACCACCAGACCGCTGCTGCGGCTATCCTCTAGATCGTTATTATGGCTAATGACCAGACCGCCAATACGGCTAACCTTCAGACTTTTGTTGCAGCTAACGACCAGACCGAAGTTGTGTCTTACCTCCAAACCACTACTGTGAATAACAACCAGACCACTGCTGCGGCTAACCTCCAAAATGCTGGTACGACAAACAACCAGACCGCAACTGCAGCTAACCTCCAGGTCACTGCTATGAACAGCTGCCAGGCTACTACTACAGACTCTTACCAAGCTGCTGGGAAGTCTACCAAATAGCCCGCTTGTCCAAACCACCAGACAGGCCGCTGCAGCTAGAAAGACTAACCACTATGTCTCATGTTCTAACACTCCCCCTCAAGCTGGAGCATATATGTCAATCATGCTCAGCTTGCTACAAACTTACGATAATGAGGTGACTATCTTTGTGATGAAATCAGCTAGCTCTTTATTAGAGGTAACTAATGGAGTACAGATCTGATTCTTCAATATCTCTACTCTGATAAAATGACAATCCACTTCAATATACTTCGTTCTCTCATGAAAGACTGGATTTCTTGAAATATATATAGCCGTTTTATTATCACATAACATTGGTATGGGATGATCATAAACCTCTCCCAGATCCATCAAGAGTGTTTGTATCCACTTCAGGTCACAAGCATCAGATCCATGCTTCTATATTCAGCTTTTGCATTTGACCTGGCAACTACAACTTGTTTCTTGCATTTCCAACTTCAAATGTCCCCTTCTCTGAAACAAGAGCCCTTTTCCTGGTGCATCGTTTACATACTCTAGGATCTTTAGAGCTGAGTGCATATGACATTCTTTGGGGGCTTGCATAAATTGGCTAACTCTCCCTACTACATAACAAATATTTGGTCTTATGACTATGAATAAATGAGTTTACCGACAAGATGTATGTACCTGGTGATATCTTTAAGAAGAGGTGAAGTCTCACTCCAGTATTTGTCATCTCCAATATCCATAGGAGATCGAGCAGGTTTAGTCCCAAAAGACCTGTCTCTTACAAAAGACCCAAGTCATACTTCCACTATGAAAGAACAATAGAACCATATTTCCGAGATATCTCGATCCCCAGAAAGTATTTAGGAGACCCCATATCCTTGGTAACAAAATGCTGAAGCAGATGCTTCTTTGTCATGTCAATACCTTTTCTATCCTCCCCTGTAAGAAGAATGTCAACCACATATACTGCAAGAAAAACAAGACCAGCCGAAGTTTTCCGAATAAATAAAGAGTGAGCTACAACGCTCGAAAAAAAATCCAATAATAGAAATAACTTCGTTGAATTTGTCAAACTAAGCAGTCGGGCTTTGCTTAAGATCATAGATAGCCTTCTTCAATCTATACAACTGAGACTCCCCCTAAGCAACATACCCACAAGGTTGCTCCATACATACTATCTTATTCAAATCACCATAAAGAAAAACATTCTTTACATCTAACTGAAACATTTCCCAATCCTTGTTTACTACCAAAGAGAAAAGAACACGGATCGTAGTAATCCGAGCAACATGAGAGAATGTGTCAAAGAAATCCACACCATAGGTTTGCGTAAACACTTTGTCAATAATACCATCAGGGAGAAATTTGATGGCAAAGTCCCAGTGACAGCCAACCATATTAGCTCCAGAAGGGGTAGGAACAAGAGACCAAGTACCCCGATCAGTAAGAGTTTTCATCTCTTCATCAATAGCAGCTTTCCAATGAGGAATAACCAGAGCATCACTATAAGAGGTGGGAAGAACATTCGTCGTTAGAGCAAGAGAAAAACTCTTAGATAGAGGAGACAGATATGCATAAGAGACCACATCCCGAAGAGCATGTTGTGTGCATGAACAAACACCTTTCTGAAGAGCAATCAGAAGATCAAGGTCTGTCCTGTCTACTGTATAAGTTCCACTAGAAGGAGAGACTACTCTGTTGGCAGTGGCTCAGTAGAAGAATCAGAGACAACAAGCGAATAAGAAATAAAAGGAGAAGAATAAGTGTAGGCTCTAGAAAAGGTGCCGACACAAGGGGAAAAGAAGCAGAACCATTAGAAGAAGTGAGAATAGAGGAAGGAGAAAAGAATGGAGCATCCTCAAAGAAAGTGTCATCTGTAGAAACATATTGTCTTCAGAGAACAAGATCATAATACTATATCCTTTCTGTGTTGGACAATAACCTAAAAAGATGCACTTAACCAAACGAGGAAAGAGTTTGACATGAAAAGAAGAAGGAGAGTGGACAAATGCTGTGCATCCAAAGAAACGAGGAGGTAAAGGAAACAGATTTGCATCAGGATACATGATATAAAACAGTATCTTCACATTGAGAAACGAAGATGGAACTCGATTAATGAGAAAACAAGAGAGAAGAACATCATGATACCAATAAGACTTTGGAACATGCATATGAGTGAGAAGACTACAAGCCACATCCAGAAGATGGCAATTCTTACGTTCAGCAATGAAATTATGTTGATACATGTAAGGACAAGTTGTTTGATGAACAATGCCATGATGCATACAAAATATTATAAATTGATGACTAAGATACTCCTTAGCATTATCAGTCTGAAGAATTTTAATAGGGGTATCAAACTGTGTATGAATTTCATTATAAAATGCAGTTAAAATAGAAAAAAATTTCAGAGCGTTCGTGGAGCAATAATAATAAGTAAACCAAGAAAAGTCATCAATAAATGTAACAAAATACAAACTACCCCTAGAAATAGTCTGAATAGGAGCAGTACCCCATATATCTGAATGAACAAGGTCAAAAGGATTAGAAGAACTACATCCATGCTTAGCAGGAGAAGTAAACAGGTGATGTTTGCCAAAATGACAAGCCTCACAATGAAGAGAAGAGTCTCCTCGAGGTAAATTAGGCATAAGCTGATGAAGAATACAAGAAGGAAGATGTCCAAGTCAAAAAGATGCCACTGAAGTAAAAAAGAGGAGGAAGAAAAAGTAGAAGAAGTATAAAGGTAGAACAAGTTGTCGCTTTCAGTCGCAGTAGCAATCGTCTCCTTGGAGTGAGGAATCTGAAAATCACAAGTAGAGGTGGTAAAAATAGCTTCACAATTCAATTATTTGCAAAGAGCAGTGATAGAAAGAAGATTGCACGGAAAATTCGGGACATGGAGAGTGTCCTGAAGCTGAAGAGAATTTGTAACATGCACTATGCTAGACCTATGAACCAAAGAAGGAGAACTATCAGCAATAAGAACCAATGGTAACCGGTTACTCTTGTCAAGAGAAGAGAAAAGACGAGAATTCCCCATCATATGATTAGTAGCACCAGAATCAATGAGACACCTACCTGTAGTAGCCAACTGAGCAGCACTAGAAGTAGCAAGAGAAAAAGTAGACTTCTTGTAAGAATCAGCTGAAGCAGGACGAAGGTGAGGATGTTTGGTCCAGCAACGATCAAATATGTTACCAATACTGCCACAATAAGAGCAAAGAAACTTAGAATAACCACGACCACCTCGACCACCAGAGTTGTCATGAAGAGCTGGATGAGCAACAATATCAGGAGAATGAGAGGAAAACAAAGGATGCTGAAGAAGAGTTGTAACAACGGAAATGTGAGTTGCAGTAGCATCCAGAGTCAGAGTACCTGCCTCTCCTAGGATTTGCTGTCGAATCATATCATACGAGTCATATATACGGATTAAGTAGGAAACCACAATAAGCTCCTGAAAGTGTTTATGTTGCTCAGCAAGATAAGCAGAAATAGGTCGATACTGAAGAAGCCTAACACAAATAGTTTGAACCTCCTGATAAGCAGCAGCAGGAGTAGTGACAGGTCAAGTAAAAAAATCCACATATAAATTATAAATGCGTGAAGTTTGTGCTCCCTTGGAGTACAAAGACGCAAGATGATTCCAAACAGCCTTGACCATCTGATCATGTCTAATGACAGGAAGGCACTCATCAGATAAACTATTGGCCAACCAAGTACGAACCAACGCATCAGTAGCATCCCAAAATAAGCAGAGCCAAAAGGAGGGGGATCATTGGTCAAATGATGATGCTTACGCTAAGAGCGCAACAGGAAAATAAAGACACACTCAAATCAGGGTAATTTGGACCTATAAGCTTAGAAGAAGTACCCAAATTACCGGAAGTAGAAGTAGAAGAAAGAGAGAGAGGAGCAAACAAAATGGAAGAAGAAGATTGAGTGTCCATAGAGAACAACAACAAGTCACATGGTTTAACCAAACAAACCGCGCGAACAAGAAAAAGAAGGAGACAACACAAGCAGAAAAAAATAAACTACGCGAGAAGAAAATCAACCAGTAGGAGCATAGGAGAAAGAAATCGCGCGATCAACAGCGAAGTTACGCAAACAAAAAAGAAATCAAAAGGAGGGCAGGGCGGGAAGAAAACCGCGTGAACAAAAGAAGTCGCACGAACAGAGTAAAACTAGAAGCGGTTAGAAAAGAAAAATACGAGCAAATTGGAGCAAAGGACCGATTAACTTTGATACCATGTAAAAAAGAGCTAAATAAAGAAAAATTTTATTTCTCCAAAAAGATAATTATTATATAGGTATGCCCCCTTATTTATAGAATGGGAGAGATGAGAGAATACAACAAGCGATATGAGACTAAATACAAGCCATGCTAGCTGAGCGGTTAGACCATATCAAATCGCCAGACTATACAACAAATACAATCTCCTGGGAAGCCTCTGAACACCTACTGCAGCTAACTGTTAGACCGTTGCTGTGGCTAACCACCAGACCGCTGCTGTGGATAACCTCCAGACCACTACTGTGACTAACCACCAGACTGCTGCTTCAGCTAACCTCAAGACTGCTACTACCGCTAATGACCAGACCGATGTTACGGCTAACCTCCAGACTGCTGCTACGGCTAACGACCAGACCACTGCTGTGGCTAACCTCCAGACCGCTGCTATGGCTAACGACTAGGCCATTATTGCGGCTAACCTCCAGACTGCTATTATGATAAACCACAAGACCGCAGCTACAGCTAACCTCCAGGCCGCTGCTAAAGATAGTTACCAGGCCATTACTACGGACTGTTACTAAGCCGCTGGGAAGGCTACCAGACAGGCTGCTAGTCCAAACTACCAGACCGCTGACTAGGAAGGTCGCTGGTCGAAACTGCCAGACCGCTGACCAGATAGGTTGTTGTGACTAGAAAGATAAATTGCCCGGTCTTATGTTCCAACAACTTACTATATTCACTTCCCCCTCTAAGGTTGGTCGTTAGATTCAACATCATCTCTGCGCTGCAGGTCGCCCCAACCACTGACCATGTTAGGTCCCATACCTTGACCTTACCAGAACTTTCCTCCACGCAAGGATATGAATTCTTTATCACACTTTTTAGATCATTAATGTCATTGATTTACTCGTGTTGACGATCTTCCTTCTTATGGAAAAACTTCTGACTACTAGTGCTCCAGGAAAGTATCTGGCGGTGCCTCCTCTACGATCAATTCCTCTGATCACCTTCGAATCTCAATTATGATTGTGAGTTGGTCAGTAAGTTTGGATCAACTTTAGCCCACCAAATATATAGTAAAGGAAGCAAGTTCCTTCTATAGGTGACAGGCTGACTCCTCTAGAGAAAAAATCACAACCTAGGGCAAGCAAGACACCTCCTCCTAATGTTGGCACATCGCAGCCACCTATGAGATACTTTCTATCGACGCCACCTTTGTCACCGACATCTTCCATTCCGGCCGACATTTGTCCTTCGTTAGATTTTACTCCCTCAGTTCGTCCTATGGTATTATCTCTGGGTAGGGTACTTGGTTGTCTTTGGGATTCATTGCACTGAGGGTGTAGGGAGACCACTGAATGGTCTGTAACACCCCAAAAATCTTAACAGGTCGATTTGAGTTGCAGGTTGTTTGACACGGCTTGGGATACGAGCGTGTCCCAGGGCGTGTCGGGGGTACACGGCCTGGGACACGGGCGTGTCCCAGGGCGTGTCACTCAAGAAATGGGCGGTTTGAGTCAGGGAAGTATACGGCCCGGAACCAAGCCTTGAACACGGCCGTGTCAGATTTGTCACAGGCGTGTCCGATGCTGTGTGCCTACCCGTGTACTGCTTGTTGGTTTTGGAGCTCGGTGAGGCAGGGGTAACACGGGCGTGTCACATGACTGACACGGGCGTGTCAGGTTCGACACGGGCGTGTCGATGCCCGTGTTCTGGTAGAGTTCAGTCGGTATGAGTGCCGCGTGTGCCGCTTAAGGGTACACGGCCTGTGACACAGGCGTGTCACAGGCCATGTTAGCCAAAAAATTGGGATTTTGGGAAAATCGTGGCCGTTCCTTTTCTCTATTTGGATCCAAGGGCTCAGGTGATTCCTTGCTGGATTAAAACACCAGAAGAGCTCATTCTTCATTTGGCTAAGTGAAGAGAGAAAGAGAGAGGAGGAGGAAGAATGAGGAGGAGATCAAGCCACTGGCGGAGCTCCCGTGGTCTGATTTGAGATCCGAGGCCAGCGCTGTGACGGCAAAGCTGCTGCGGTTCTTTCTAACCGGCTAGTTTTCGATGGCTCCCAAGAGATCGTCAAGGGTAACGATCTCCCTTCTTGGACATGTGAAGTCCTTCTTTTCTGCATTGCATAGGGAAAACCTTTCCCCGCGAGTGTGCGGTGAGTTGTGGTGTCCCTTGGGGTAGATATGTGAAGTCCCCCTTGTTAGAGTCCGGAATTGGAGTACAGATCTAGGCATGCTGTGTGAAGCCCATCTGGACATGCTGGTCTGGATTGGTGATGCTTGTTTGCATATCGAAGAAGACTCCGTGGATATGGCTTGTTTGCCTTGTGCCTACCTGTTGTTTGGTGCAGTAGGAAGTATTGGATGAAGTCCAGGAAATGAAGAGGGTTGGATGCAACTCTTGTGGTCGTGCGTTGCCACTGTGTGTGCGGTTGAGCCGTTGGGCTGCAACTCGATGAAAAAGAAGATTGTCGAACAGGAAAGGTGAAACCGACCCGCGCCTATAAATTGCCATGGATACTTCCGTATTCGAGGTGGCAAGACGACTTGAGCAACGGGGGGTGGCTGATCCGTACCTGCGTTATGTCCGTCTGACTTGGAAGCCTGGTTATAGGTTTCGTTGGAGCGCACAATGAGAGTCTTAGGCCCACACGCCAAAAAGACTAGAATGCTCAATACCGTGTAAACGGTGGTGTCGACCCTGGTTTTCCGGTGCACCAAGAATGTGCCCTGAGTGCACGGACTGTCGGGCCGTATGGCCGACGGTTGTGATGGCTTGAATGTGCCTGCGCGCACATAGTTGCTATTATTGATACCATGCTGTGCAGGGAAAGAAAGCTACTGCCCCGAGAAAGGGGTAGGATTGTTATAATTGGGTCAGCTGAATGCTGACCGTTGCCGTGTTTGCCACCGTTTTGGGTGGATTGTCCCTATGCAGGTGCTGGAGAGCCAAGTGGTAAATGAAGGGCTGAAGCCCTACTGCTGTTGCTGCTGCTGCTGCGGCTAGCCCTTGAAGGCTGCGCGAATGGTTTTGTTTGTTTTGCTTTCACTCATGTATGGCCGGCTTGCGCGCCGATGTTTGTAATCCATGATGTGTGGAAAGAGGAACTGTAAGGCCTTAAGGCCAACCCTTCACCTTTGTTGTACATTCCGTGGCTGTATATATAACTGTGGTTTATATATTGGACATTCCTGGTTAGAGTTAAAATTACAACTTAAAGCTTCCGCTAGCATGCTCTGAGTTAGGATACGTGTAGGGTTTGGTATTATCCTGTGACCTCACCGTCTGTTTGTGGCATATAGTGTGGGGCCCGGCCGGACCTTCTACTATACGTCATGTAACGGATGGGGTCGTTACATTTTGGTATCAGCTTCGTTCGGTCTTCCTCTTTCGAATTCGTGGTCGAATTCTTTTGTGGGGTGGCCAGCGCGTGTTTGTGCGCCCTGCTGTAACGCTAATGAACTCTGGAATGTCCACTAAGGAATGCACATAATCTTGTTTGAGGAATCTGCGCGTTCCTTTTCTGTTGTTTTGCTTGCATACGTTCGCTAATGTGTGTCTTGTCCACCTATAGGTGACGCGTAGTGGTGCTGGGCAGTCCGAGCCCCAGCGCTCTGATGAGAGTGCGGCACCAGCTGAGGTGCCAACACCTCCTCCATCTGCGGAAACTGTTTGCTTAGTTGCTGAGGCTCTATTTTCCATGATTCAGCCGACCAGGCAAGCGCAGCCGGCAGTAGTGCCAGTTCGTGTTGATGGACCCGAGCCGGTTGAGGCTGTCGATCCACGAGCAGCTGACCGACAGTTGAAGCAATTCATGAGCTTCAGTCCGCCTACGTTTACGGGACTGGGATCCCCAACGCAGGCAGAGGATTGGTTATCGCGTGTCAAGCGGATAATGACAGCGATCAGGGCGGTGGAAACTTTAAAGGTCACCTTGGCCACCTTCATGCTTGAAGGAGAGGCGCGGTTGTGGTGGGACGAGGTTGAGGTACACCATTTGGCGGGCAGGCAATTAACGCAAGTATCGATTGAGGAGTTCTCTCGAATATTTCTGGCGAAGCATGTCCCAGCGGCGCAACGCATTGCCATGGAAAATGAGTTCCAACGATTAAAGCAAGGAGAAGATAGCGTGGATACCTACCTGCATAAGTTTACCAGGTTGGGGCGGTATGCGGGAACAATCTTCGCGGATGACCAAAGGAAAATGAATAGGTTCTATGAAGGATTGTGGGATGAGTTGAGGTTCCTGCTTTCGAGTTCAGTGAACCAAGGGTTTCAGGCGTTGGTTGATACTGCATGTGCGTTGGAGAAGGACATGAGACGGGTGCAAGGGAACAAGGGCTTGGTTGTGTCAAAGCCAGAGGTTCAAGCACCTCACCCTAGTAAATCGTTCTACCAGAAGAAAGGGGGCAAGAGGTCCAAGCCGTCTGGGCAAGTGTCTACGATCGTTGTGTCGGGGGCGACGTCAAGGCCGGAGTCTCGTACATGCTTTACTTGTGGCCGGGTGGGGCATATAGCCCGTGATTGTCGGGTTGTTCAGCCCAAAGGGGAAAAGAAGACGGGTGCGTCTTATGCTGAGAAGGGCAAAGCGGTGGTTGATTCCTCTGCGTCCCAAGCACAGCCCCGAGTTTATCACCTTGGTCAGCAGGAGGTGATTAAGCAAAGTGACGTCGTCACAGGTACGAGTTCATATAGCTTACTTGCTTAAGTGCTAATGTATAGCTTGTGCATGATGTGTGTGTGCTGCAGGCTTTGTCTTGATTCGGAATAATTTGGCGAGAGCCCTGTTTGATACGGGTGCTTCTCATTCTTTTCTATCTGAGGACTTCGTATCTCGAATTGGGGTGCCGAGTCATGTGACGGTTGATAGTACAAGGGTGCTATTGCCAAATGGCTGTGTGATGCTTGCGGTTAGGGCTTGCGATGTGGATGTTCAAATAGGAAGTTGGGATTTCGGTTTGAGTGCAGCTGTGCTACCGTTATCGGAGTTTGATGTAATCTTTGGCATGGACTGGCTCTCGGAGCAGCGTGCCTTTATTGATTGCAACTCCAAGGAGATCACACTGGGCCAGAATACCGGACCTGTGACGAAGTTCGCTGGTATGCGAGGAGTTGGTGGGACTTTGTTGTCTGCGCTCCAAGTCGTCAATGCTGTTCGAAAAGGCGCGGAGTTATTCTTCACGCTAATTCAGGCTGTTGAGCCAAAGGCCAGTGTCGGTGACGTTCTGGTTGTGTCAGAGTTTACCGATGTGTTTCCTAAAGATCTTCCTGGGGTTACCACCCTAGCGGGAGATTGAATTCTCTATTGAGTTGGTGCCAGGTGCTAAACCTGTGGCCCGCTCACCTTATCGCGTCGCGCCAAAAGAGATGGCTGAATTGAAAGTCCAATTGCAAGAGTTGTTGGAGCAGGGATACATACGCCCAAGCATGTCACCTTGGAGCGCGCCTGTTCTATTTGTGAAAAAGAAAGACGGTAGTTTGCGGTTATGTATTGACTACCGTGAATTGAATAAGCTGACAGAAAAAAACAAATATCCGATTCCACGGATTAATGACCTCTTTGATTAGCTGGCAGGATCAACGGTCTATTCCAAGTTGGATTTGAAATCGGGATACTATCAGTTGAGGATTCGGGAAGGTGACATTCCCAAGACGGCGTTTGGAACACGCTACGGTCATTATGAGTTCACGGTAATGCCGTATGGCCTATGTAATGCGCCTTCGGTATTTATGGACCTAATGCATCGAACGTTCCGAGAGTACTTGGATTTGTTCGTAATTGTGTTTATCGATGACATCTTAGTATACTCTCAGTCGGAAGAGGATCATGCAAACCATTTGCGGTTGGTCTTGCATACCCTGCAGAGGAATAAGCTTTACGCCAAGTTCTCAAAGTGTGAGTTCTGGCTCTCTTCAGTAGCCTTTTTAGGACATGTGGTAAGTGGTGAAGGTATCGCGGTTGATCCGTTGAAGATAAGTGCCATTCGAGATTGGCCAGTGATGTCTTCAGTGGCCGAGGTCAGGAGCTTCCTTGGGCTTGCAGGCTACTATAGACGGTTTATGGAAAATTTCTCACGGATTGCTTTACCTCTGACCACGCTGACGAGAAAAGATCAAAGGTTCATTTGGACGCCGAAGTGCGCGCGAGCTTTTGAAGACCTGAAGAGTCGTTTGACCACGGCGCCTGTGTTGACATCGCCATGTGGTACAGATGGCTATGAGATCTATAGTGATGCTTCCGGGAGCGGCTTAGGCTGCGTTCTTCTGCAGTTTGGTAAAGTGATTGCTTATGGCTCGCGCTAGTTGAAAGTGCATGAGCGGAATTACTCCGTCCATGATTTGGAGTTGGCGACGGTAATCTTTGCGCTCAAGTTGTGGCGGCACTATCTTTATGGCATTAAAGTGGACATCTATACAGATCACAAAAGCCTAAAGTACTTGTTGGATCAGAAGGATCTGAATATGTGACAACGAAGATGGATGGAGTTCCTTGGGGACTACACCTTCGAGATTCATTATACTCCCGGGAAGGGAAATGTGGTCGCTGATGCTTTGAGTCGGACTCCGGTACGGGCAAGCTGGTTGTAGAGGCATGATCAGCGTTTAATCCAGGAATTGGAAGCATTGGAGATATCTTGTGTTGATAAGGGTTCGTCGACCGATGCATGCTTGAACTAGACGGAGGTTCACTATGACCTTACAGACAGAGTTCGGCGAGCAACGGAGCTTGATGAAAGTCTCCAGCGTTATGCTAAAGATGGGCCGGATGACCAGTTCTCTTGGGATAACGGTTTGTTACGAAGAAATGGTCGAGTGTGCGTCCCGAGTGTGGGTAAATTGAGGGAAGAGTTGATGTACGAAGCTCACTTTTTAAAGTACTCAATTCACCTAGGGAGCACAAAGATGTATAGAGATCTGAAAAAACTGTTCTGGTGGCCCGGACTAAAGAAAGATGTCGCACGTTATGTGGCGGAATGCAATACCTGTGCGTTGGTGAAAGCAGAATGCCAGAATCTTGGCGGTTTCCTGAATTCGTTACCCATTCCGGAGTGGAAGTTCGATGACATTTCGATGGATTTCATGCATGGGTTGCCGAGATCGCAATGCGGTCATGATTCAATCTGGGTGATTGTGGACCGGTTGACAAAAGTGGCGCACTTCCTTCCAAACAGAAGAGACGATTCAGTGGAAACCTTGGCCAAGCTCTATGTGGAGCAGATTGTTCGACTGCACGGTGTTCCTCGGAGCATCGTTAGTGACCGTGATGGGCGATTCACATCGAATGATTGGCAGCTAGTTCATCAAATGTTGGGTACAAAATTAGCGTTTAGTACGGCCTTTCATCCCCAAACGGATGGCCAGACTGAACGAACTAACAGGACGATGGAGGACATGCTCCGCATGTGCGCCCTAGACTTTGGTAACAGATGGGAAGATTATATTTTTCTTGTAGAATTTGCCTATAATAATAACTACCAAGCGAGCATCGGTATGGCACCATTTGAGGCTTTGTATGGTCGTAAATGCCGTACACCGTTAGCTTGGGAAGAAGCAGGCAAATCTAAGCTGAGTGGGAAAAAGGAAGTCGAAGAAGCTACCTCGCTTATATGCTCTATTCGGGAGAGGCTATTGATAGCCCAAGATCGTCAAGCAAAGTACTACAATGCCAAACACCGGAACGTGGAGTTCGCGGTGAGTGATTGGGTATATTTGAAGATCAAACCCTTCAAAGGCGTGTCCAGGATTCGGCGTTTGAAAAAGCTAAGTCCGAGGTATCTTGGTCCATTTGAGGTGGTGGAGCGAGTTGGGGAAGCTGCTTATCGACTAGCACTTTCAACAGACTTGGGTGGATTACATGATGTATTCCACATCTCAGTACTTCGTAAGGCTGTTAAGGATCCAGCTCAAGTAGTAGAGAATGACCGTGTACCTTTTGTTATTACAGAGTTATCAAGTTATAGCATTGTATTTGCTTGTTTCCTTACCGTGTCAAATTTCGGGACGAAATTTTATTAAGGAGGGGAGGATTGTAACACCCCAAAAATCTTAACAGGTCGATTTGAGTTGCAGGTTGTTTGACACGGCCTGGGACACGGGCGTGTCCCAGGGCGTGTCAGGGGTACACGTCCTGGGACACGGGCGTGTCCCAGGGCGTGTCACTCAAGAAATGGGCGGTTTGAGTCAGGGAAGTACACGGCCCGGAACCAAGCCTTGAACACGGCCGTGTCAGATTTGACACGGGCGTGTCCGATGCCGTGTGCCTACCCGTGTACTGCTTGTTGGTTTTTGAGCTCGGTGAGGCAGGGGTGACACGGGCGTGTCACATAACTGACACGGGCATGTCAGGTTCGACACGGGCGTGTCGATGCCCGTGTTCTGGTAGAGTTCAGTCGGTATGAGTGCCGCATGTGCCGCTTAAGGGTACACGGCCTGTGACACGGGCGTGTCACAGGCCGTGTCAGCCAAAAAATTGGGATTTTGGGAAAATCGTGGCCGTTCCTTTTCTCTATTTGGATCCAAGGGCTCAGGTGATTCCTTGCTGGATTAAAACACCAGAAGAGCTCATTCTTCATTTGGCTAAGTGAAGAGAGAAAGAGAGAGGAGGAGGAAGAAGGAAGAGGAGATCAAGCCACCGGCGGAGCTCCCGTGGTCTGATTTGAGATCCGAGGCCAGCGCTGTGACGGCAAAGCTGCTGCGGTTCTTTCTCTCTGGCTAGTTTTCGATGTCTCCCAAGAGATTGTTTAGGGTAACGATCTCCCTTCTTGGACATGTGAAGTCCTTCTTTTCTGCATTGCATAGGGAAAACCCTTCCCCGCGAGTGTGTGGTGGGTTGTGGTGTCCCTTGGGGTAGATATGTGAAGTCCCCCTTGTTAGAGTCCGGAATTGGAGTACGGATCTAGGCATGCTGTGTGAAGCCCATCTGGACATGCTGGTCTGGATTGGTGATGCTTGTTTGCATATCGGAGAAGACTCCGTGGTTATGGCTTGTTTGCCTTGTGCCTACCTGTTGTTTGGTGCAGCAGGAAGTACTGGATGAAGTCCAGGAAATGAAGAGGGTTGGATGCAACTCTTGTGGCCGTGCGTTGCCACTGTGTGTGCGGTTAAGCCGTTGGGCTGCAACTCGATGAAAAGGCAGATTGCCGAACAGGAAAGGTGAAACCGACCCGCGCCTATAAATTGCCATGGATACTTCCATATTCGAGGTGGCACGGCGACTTGAGCAACGGGGGGTGGCTGATCCGTACCTGCGTTATGTCCGTCCGACGTGGAAGCCTGGTTATAGGTTTCATTGGAGCGCATAATGAGAGTCTTAGGCCCGCGCGCCAAAAAGACTAGAATGCTCAATACCGTGTAAATGGTGGTGTTGACCCTGGTTTTCGGGTGCACCAAGAATGTGCCCTGAGTGCACGGACTGTCGGGCCGTGTGGCTGACGGTTGTGATGGCTTGAATGTGCCTGCGCGCACATAGTTGCTATTGTTGATACCATGCTGTGCAGGGAAAGAATGCTACTGCCCCGAGAAAGGGGTAGGATTGTTATAATTGGGTCAGCTGAATGCTGACCGTTGCCGTGTTTGCCACCGTTTTGGGTGGATTGTCCCTATGCAGGTGCTGGAGAGCCAAGTGGTAAATGAAGGGCTGAAGCCCTACTGCTGTTGCTACTGCTGCGGCGGCTAGCCCTTGAATGCTGCGCGAATGGTTTTGTTTGTTTTGCTTTCACTCATGTATGGCCGGCCTGCGCGCCGATGTTTGTAATCCATGATGTGTGGAAAGAGGAACTGTAAGGCCTTAAGGCCAACCCTTCACCTTTGTTGTACATTCCGTGGCTGTATATATAACTATGGTTTATATATTGGACATTCCTGGTTAGAGTTCAATTTACAACTTAAAGCTTCCGCTAGCATGCTCTGAGTTAGGATACGTGTAGGGTTTGGTATTATCCTGTGACCACACCGTCTGTTTGTAGAATATAGTGTGGGGCCCCGGCCGAACCTTCTACTTTACGTCATGTAACGGATGGGGTCGTTACATGGTCACAGCCAGGGAAAGTCGCCGACCTCTCCATGTGACCTATATCATCACCACTGCTATCCGATTAGTCGAATAGGGATCGTCATGGTAGATCCTCATCAGGGCAGCGGGATCCTACTCATCGTAGCCCCACTCCTAGCTAGGCTTGGACTCGCAATCCCCACCGTGAGATGAGGACTAACACTAATCAGCTTGGTAATTCACCGCTCATGTTTTGGCACATTTTATTGTAAGAATCTAAGCTAACCAGGCGATTATCATTTCCTCTTATAGCTCACGCTTCTACTTGATGAGTCCAATTTATATATTGCTTTTTAGACTCATCTGGGTTCATTTTCATGTTTATGCACTTCAATTTTGATAGGAATTCACTTTTATTCACTAGATCATTATTTGCATAGGAATTGCACAAAAAACCCGTGTTTGTGTGTGATTGCACATTCAACGGATATTGGGGTGAGCCAAGGGTGCTCCCCTTTAGTCTATCTTTTCATTTTGGCAAATGAGTATGCTTGTTGGTGGCAATTGGCCTCAAAGTTTGGGTTTTAGACACATGGGGGTAGATCCAAACTCTTAAATGAATTCTATGCAATTTGCATGGTCGTGCAATTTTCCTTTGCGCACGGGCTTTCTACCCATGTATGATTTTGTTATTGTCGACATCGTCGTGATGTCAAAACCGCTTAATTGCATGACCGTGTGAAATTTCTTCGCGCACGCTTTCTATAGTTTTCCGCGGCCATTCGCTGAAAATGCGAGTTCTGTCCAAGCCCACGCAATTTTGTATCGCACTGTTGACTTTTCTCGTGCATGAGCAAAATTACACGAGTGACTTGTGATTGTCAAAAAAATTATAATGTATTGTACCCGTGCGATTCCTTCTTGCATGGTTGTTTTCAACCGTGTGTGAAGAAAACCGCACTAGTAATCATTTTACTTTGAAACATCAGCGGTCTGTTGCGTCTTGTGTGATTTCTTCTTGCACGACCAGTCTTCTCCGTGCCCGAACAAAATCACACGGACCTAATCGTTGCTCAAATTGGAAACTTAATGAAAGGGAAACATCGTTTCACATGCAAGATCGTGCGATCGACCATGTGTGACAAATTTTTGAAGGATTTAGTATTTAAGCTGCTTCGCAGGACTTAGTCCAAACCCTCGATCTCTTCTGCCAAAAACCCAAGGGGTAGATCTCCTGCTCCGTATACTCTTCCCCTTCACTTAGAGGTTTTCCTTAGGCCACCTCCCATAATTTAAGGGCTTCATGGAGGAGAATCTATGTTCAACAACATTGTTAAGCATGGATATCTTCGTATCAGACGTGGTCGGATTGTAGTTTACTAGAGAAGACAGGTATAATGGAAGGTGGTGAGTGACCTTCTAGACCTTAGATGATAGTTTGTAACTAAGCAAGGACACAGATTGACTACCTGGTGATTCTTACCAAGAATCTACCATAATCCTTTGCATTTGGTTATATCTCTTGACTTTTTCTCCGCTAGATTTTACGTTTATTAGATATTCCCTTAATGTTATTGATGAGGTATGATCTTGTTGAAGTAGGTGACCGGGCGGTCTGGCGGTCTGTCTTGGCGGATTGAAGACCGCGCGGTCTGGCGGTTTCCCTTCAGTGGTTTGGTTGCTGTGCAGTTTCTATCTGGAGTCCGAGCAGTCTAGCGGTTTGTCTCTGGCGACTTGGAGACCGGGTGGTCAAGCGGTCTCACATAGCGATCTCTCCTTCCTCTCTGGTGATAGCCGAGCGGTTAGCCCTTCCGTCTAACCGCGCGGCTTGTGCGAGTTGTTTCTGTATAGACCGCTTAGTCCTGTAATTTTTTAGTCCCACATCTCTTATTTGTATTCTCTCTTCTCTCCTCCATTCTATAAAAGGGAGGTTATACCTTTGTAATAGATACCTTTTTCAGATAAAAAAATTTCTGTTATACCACTTCCGGTTTGTTCTTGTTCGTTTCTTACATGGTATCAGAGGACTCGATCTACTCCTCCTGATTCTGTGTGCCTTCTCTGACTGCGCGACCTGTCCTCGCAACTTGTTTCTTCCGCCTGTTTGTGCCCTGTTTACGCGACTTCTTTCTCTCCTTGTCATTGCCCTTTGTGTGTGCGACCTCTTCTTATCGCCGTGACCTGTGCTTAGTCTCCGCGACCTCTTATTTAGTCGCCGCGACCTGTCGCTGCGGCCTGTTAGTCTTCTCGCCTTGTCCGACCTGTTTCTGTGACCTCTTCTTTAGTCACCGCGATCGGTCGCCGCGACCAGTTAGTCTTGTTCGCCTTGTTTGTCTTCCCGCGGACTTTTCTCTAGTCGTACAGTCTTCTCTTTCTTTTGTTCGCGCGGGCTGCTTTCTAGCCGCTTGACTTCTTTCCCTCTGCTTGGTTCTATAGCTTGGTCATTGCTTTTCTGGCCGCTGGTGTCTATCATCGTGACCGCCGCAGATCTCTTTCTCCTAACCGCTGCGATTTCTCCCTATTCGCGCGACTTATTTCCTAACCGCGCAGCTTCCTGTTATTTTTTCTTATGGCTCTTTCTGATGCTTCTACTGCCACCACTCCTGTCGCCAATCCGGCTCCGCCTCTTCCTCCTACTCCTTCCAGAAATCTTGGCACCGTTTCAAAATTTGTCGGCTCCAACTACCCGGATTGGAGCGTCTCCTTCACCTTTCTCCTTCGCTCGTAACGCAAACGCCACCATCTCGTTGATGACCCTCCTCCCACAACTTCACCTCTCTTTGATGACTGGGATGCGAGTGACGCACTTGTGCATACTTGGCTCGCTAATAGCCTCTCCGATGAATGCCTCCCCGTCATTTGTCATGATGAGACGGTCAAGGTCGCTTGGCTTCATCTTGCCACTCTGTACTCAAAGGGGTCTCAGACGTCCCGCATCTATACGTTGTATGCGGACCTCTTTGACCATCCTATATTGTCTCTTACTACTGCCTACCAACAGATTCAGGTTCTTGGGGTTGAGATTCTTCAGAATCGCCCCATTTTGCAGATTTGGCTCAACAACACAAGCATTTCTAGGAGCTTCTCGTTGTGTGTTATCTGCTCTGGCTTCCTGATACTTATGATATGATCTGCCAGCAAATTATGGGTGAGGAGGAATCTCCTACCTTAGATGCAACCGCTGCCCGCATCGCTGCTGTCACCTCCCTCCTTCAGTGCCCGCTTCTGCCTGCTCCTTCTCCACCAGACAATTATGCTAACCAAACTCAGCGAAGTGGCTCTGGTAGCTGCAATCACCAGTCTGGCGGACGTGCTCCTTCCCGATACCTCTGCTCTCACTGTGGCCGCACCGGCCATACTTTGGAACGCTGCTGGACGAAGCATCCCCATCTTCGCCCCTCGGGTGACTCTTCTGCCTCCTCTTCCAAGCCGTCTGCCTCCGTGGTCACATCATCAGTTAGTGCCCACGTGGTGACTCAAGGTAAATGGCTTATCGAATCTGGTGCGACTAATCACATAACGGGCAATCCTCAGTGCTTCTCTCTCCTCGAACAGCATGATCGGTTGCCTCCTGTCCTCGTTGTAGACGGTTCTCCCTCCCCGGTTCATGGGTCGGGAGTGGTTCATGTTACTCCGTCTCTTCGCCTAGCAGACACTCTCTATATTCCCAAATTTCCGTGCAATTTATTGTCGGTTACCTCTTTATGCAAGCAGCTTTAGTGCTCTATGACGTTTACTCCGACTTCTTGTTCTTTTTAGGATCCGAGCTCCCAACGGACGATTACTACTGGTACTGAGAGAGCAGGCCCCTACTTCCTCGACAACGTTTCTGCCTTATCCGCCTTCTCCTCTTCTTCTATGGATCTTCTACAGTGGCATCTCCACCTCGGTCATCCTCATCCACGACTTCTACATCAGCTTTTGCCCCACCTCCCTCCTTACAGTACTCCTCTCAACTGCGATGCTTGTCAGCTTGGCAAGCATCACCGTTCCTCCTTCCCGCCGAAGCAAGGTCGGGGCTCTACCCGTCCGTTTGATCTAGTCCACTCCAATGTCTGGGGCCCTGCTCCTACCCTCACCATTGGTCGGGGTAGTTCTTATTTTGTAACTTTTATTGATGATTTTTCTAGATGTACTTGGGTGTATCTCTTACGAGATCGCTCTGAACTTTTGAATGTATGGATCTCTTTTTATCAATTAATTAAAACTCACTTTGGTGTTTGTATTAAAACATTTCACTCCAATGCTAAAGAATATCTGAGTCATGAGTTTACATCTTTCTGTGTGCAACATGACATTATTCATCTAATTAGCTGTGTTTATACCTCCCAGCAAAATGGGGTGGCGGAACGCAAAAACCATCATCTCCTCGATGTAACTCGTACCTTGATGACCCAGATGCATGTTCCTCGCTCCTATTGGGGCTATGCTGTTCTCCTTGCCTGCAACCTCATCAATCGCATTCCCTCCACGGTTCTCCACGGGAAAACCCCATTTTCCATTCTGTATACGAGCAAGGAGCCTTTCCCTCTCCCTCTCCGAATCTTTTGGTGCACTGCCTTTGTGCATGCCCCATCTGCCACCCGAGATAAGCTCTCCCCTCTCTCCATCAAATGTATCTTTCTGGGGGTACTCCCCCACTCAGAAAGGCTATTGTTGCTTTGACCTCGTTCTTCGTAAGCAGTTCGTCTCTGCTGACGTTACTTTCTTCGAGATAGCCTCCTACTTCTCAGATGAATCCTCTCCTCTCCCCCCAGCTTCTGATACTCCTGATGTTCTCTTCTTTCCCTCATCTCCTACTGCAATCTCAACGCCTACACCATCTCCGTCCACTCCTCTCCCTCTACCTCTCTCTCCCTCTTATCCGCCGCCGTCTCCCTCATCTTTATTGCCGTCTCTCTCTACTCCCAGGCCAGATCTCTCTGCCATGGATGCTCCGGATGCCGAGGGACCCACCGACCTGGATCTTCATGTATCTCTTCGCAAAGGGGGTGCAGACGTGTACTCTATACCCTTGCTGCTGTTGTTTCATATGATCGCCTTACCACTTCTCGCAGGGCCTTTGCTCTTGCTATCTCTGCCACTACCACACCCCGTTCCTTCCAGGAGGCCCTTGCTATTACTCATTGGAAGATGGACATGGATGAGGAAATGGCGACCCTAATTGAGCGGGGTATCTGGAATCTTGTTCCTCTCCCTTCGGTACTGATGTTGTTGGCTGTCGTTGGGTCTTTGTGGTAAAATTTGGCCCGGGCGGCACTATGGATCGTTATAAAGACCGCCTTATTGCTAAGGGCTTTACTCAGACCTATGGGGTTGATTACTTTGACACCTTCTCTCCCGTGGCTCGTCTCAGCACTATCCGGGTCCTACTCTCTGTGGCTGTCAATAATGATTGGCTGATTTCTTAGCTGGATGTCATGAATTCCTTCCTATATGGTGATCTTCAGGAGGCCGTCTACATGGAGTAACCTCCTGGGTATGTTGCTCAGGGTGAGACACGGGTATGCCGGCTGAAGAAGGCCATCTATGGCCTCAAGCAGAGCCCTCGAGCTTGGTTTGACAAGTTCAGCGGCATCGTAGCGGCCGTTTGTTTTACGCGAAGCTCTTCCGATCACTCGCTATTCATTCACAAAACCTCCTCGGGAGTAGTGCTTCTTGCTGTGTACGTCGATGATATTCTTCTCACTGGTGATGACCAGGAAGGGGTAGCCTTGACAAAGCGACATCTTCGTAAACATCTAGTCACAATAGATATGGGCTCTCCGAAGTACTTTCTGGGGATTGAAATATCTCAGAAGCCTAACTCCTTAGTCCTCTCCCAATGTAAGTATGCTCTTGATCTATTAAAAGAGGCAGGATTGACTGGAGCAAAACCTGCCCGATGTCCCATGGCAACTAGAGAAGACAAAACCTAGACAGATGATTCGCCTCCTCTTTCAGATATTACGCGATACAGGCATTTAGTTGGTAAGCTCATATATCTCACAGTGACCAGGCCCGACATTTTCTATGTTGTGGGCAAGGTGAGTCAATTCATGCAAGCGCCTAGGGAATTCCATCAACAGTCCGCCTTGCGGATCATGGAGTATGTCAAAGCAGCACCTGGGAAAGGATTACTCTTTCAGAAGAATGGTCATCTGAGGGTTAAATCATACTCAGATGCGAGTTACGCTGATGATAAAGGGGATCGCAAGTCAACCTCGGGTTTTTGCACCTTTGCTGGGTGAAATCTGGTGAGCTAGAAGAGCAAGAAGCAGTCTGTTGTTTCAGGTCCAATGCAAAAGTAGATCATCGTAGTATGGCATCGACCACTTGTGAGTTAAAGTGGTTACGGGCGCTCATGATGGAGTTAGGAGAGGTCTACAACCATCCTCTACCTATGTTCTGTGATAACAAGGCGGCCATATACATCTCCAAAAATCCGGTCTTTCATGAAAGAACCAAGCACATTGAGGTCGACTGTCACTTCATTCGTGAAGAGATTTTGAAGGAACAAGTTTGCACTCCCTTCGTCACTTTTGATAAAGAGTTGGCTGACATCTTGACCAAGCCAGTATCCGCATCATTTCTTCATATTTGCGACAAGCTGGGCATGCCATCTTGAGGGAGAGTGTTGAAGTAGGTGACCGGGTGGTCTGGCGGTCTGTCTTAGCGGATTGAAGACCGTGCGGTCTGGCGGTGTCCCTTCAGCGGTTTGGTTGTTGTGCATTTACTGTCTGGAGTCTGAGCGGTCTAGCAGTTTGTCTCTAGTGACTTGGAGACCGAGCGGTCTAGCGGTCTCCCATGGCGATCTCTCCTTCCTCTCTGGTGGTAGCCGAGTGGTAAGCCCTTCCGTCTAACCGCGCGGCTTGTACGGGTTGTTTCTGTATAGTCTGCTTAGTCCTGTAATTTTTTAGTCCCACATCTCTTATTTGTATTCTCTCTTCTCTCCTCCATTCTATAAAAGGGAGGTCATACCTTTATAATAGATATCTTTTTCAGATAATAAAATTTCTGTTATACCACTTCCGGTTTGTTCTTGTTCGTTTCTTACAGCTCTTTAAGCATTTTGATCTAAACTTATATTTCAGTTCTATGAAATCTAATGAATGTTTATGAGTTGCTTGAGGTGTGCCCTAGTTCATATTTTTATTGTGGTAAGATTATTGAGAATCGCTACACACTTCACAATATCACTCACAACCACTCACCTAGTGAAACAGTGATAATGCAACTATAATCCATTGTGTTGCAAAGTGGTGACAGCGTCCCACATAGTTAGATTAGTTTCATTTTCATTGCATTCACCAAATCTACTTCCATAAAGCACCCGAACAAAAGGACTTCAATATACAGATTTTCTTGAAAGATATCTCCACCTCGCCATATTTCATGTGAGATCGATAATTGGGGAGCAATATCCATTTTATATTACTTAAGAAACTAATACACTTACTGTTAATGCATTACTACTCCGGTAGGTATGCTGATCGATGTCATCGAGCTTCCACCCAACAAGTACCCAGAGATAAATGCTCTCACATACATGGAGATGGAGGAAAAGTTTGACCAGCTGGACATCTATGAGCCTCATCGTCACATCTTCGTGCTGGAGGTGCAAGTATCAGAGGTAGATGAATTCGAGGAACGACTGGCCGGCACGGAGTCCTAGTTCTATATAATCAATGAGCTGGAGCAGTCTGTAGCGATTATAGAACATTTCTAGTAGCTCTACCATGACTAACTTGTCGACGCGCGGGCATGTATTGAATCATAGGGTAGGCTGTCAAGGATGGAAGACCAAAATCTTAGAGGTGAGGAGGTGATGGATACAATGATAGAGCACTTCAGGCGCCCGTGCAACATAGGGTGGGTCAGGCGACATGCTCCGCTTCCTGACTAGCGTGGGAACCCTCCTTTGCTTTAAGTTTTTTTTACTACTTATTCTTTGAGTTCTCTCCTTGGGTGACCATGTAAATAAGGAGCTTTGAGTTAATTTGTAATTTTATTTGGCAATCAATCAATCTTTCGTTTGATTTATTGCTTGTGCTTTGAGATGATGTCCATGTTTGCTTTCTTCGAATTTTGTAACTTATAGATATTAGCCGCATAGATTTCGCGAGTATATTAATGCTTTCGTACAGGTCCTCTCAACAAAGAGTCAGCGGCATCCTATGCGTGATGATGAGGCGGGGACTTCATTTACTACTCACTAGGTTCCATCACTTAGTCGTGGTGAGCTGCCGGATACCCCATGGCCCACGCCTATAAATAATGGGGTAGGTGTGTATTTATAACGCTATCAATGACTTATTCTTTCTTCCCACGAGTACTTCATCTTCCTTCTTTCTCGCCACCTATACTTGCTCTCTTCTTCTTGCACATTTTCTAGGATTGGTTATGATTTTGCTACTAGGTTCGTTGGACACGCAAGGAACTTTAAGGGAACGACCTTCAATAAGTGGGTCACTAAGAAAAATTACCTGGATGATTTAATCAGGATATTCTTACTAGAGGTATACTCAGCGAAGATACCTTGCCGAGGGGAGCAACTAAATATAATTCTAGAATATAATAGTCAAGGATTGCTACTCACCTAATTGGGGTGAATATGTGATTTACTTATTTTTGGGTTTCTTGTTTATTCTTTTTAATCAACACAAAAGAATAATAAGTACACAATCAAACCATAACATACAGATATTTACAGTGGTTCCCCAAGAATGGGTACATCCACTTTCCCTCTTCACATATCTAGCATAGAGTTAGCTTAGGCCATACGTCTCCAAAACTTTCCTCAGATCCTCAGATCTTATAACTCAGGAACACAGGTTCCCTACCTCAGAACTTTACCGAGGTCCTACAACTCAAGCTACACAAAAGCCCTATAAACTCAGGCTTTCCTCAAGCCATACAAACTCCGACACCAAGCCCTACAACTCAGGTACTAAGCCCAACAAACTAAGTCTTTAGCACAAGACCTACCTCAGTCTCCACACATAGATATTTACACTCAGATCAAAGATCCTACAACTCGAATTCACAAGGAATCTTACAAAGAAAATAAAGTACAGATTTTGACTCAACAGATTAAGGTTTGAGTCTTCCACTATAAGCAAACACAGTAGACTTCTTCTTCTTCTTCTTGAACAACACTTGAAAAGTCTTCTTTGAAATACCTTGCATGATAAAGAAGAACCTGTGGTTAGAGAAAGAATTCTTTCTCTGAATGTTACAGTAGTGGTTGAAGAGGTAAGCACTAAAAGAATGATCACTACTACAAGACTTTCATAATAGACTTGAGAGAATAAGTAGTGAAGGATATCTGTGAATACTGAGAGCTTTTTGAAAAATATTCAAAGGCTAGAACTCCAAAAGCTTCTCTTTCTGTATTTTTTGAAAATCTCTAAGTCCTTCTTTTATACTTCACTTGGCCAGCCAAGAGAAAATGTTGAATTTGAATTTTCTAACGGCTGGGTCAATCTTTCTTAGGCAACTTGTTTGATTAGGAAACTTCAATGGCTAGAATAAATCTGTATAAGTAATATTTATAGACTAGAATTTATTCTGGCAAAGGCATCTTCAATTGGCTAAAAAGCACTTGGGAAATAATCCCAATTTGGTATAAATAGCGACTGCCAAAATCTGATTAAGGAATAACTTTGAAACAAATAATTATTTTCTCATAAATGAGAATATTTCTTCCTGTTGTCCGACCTTTGATATATGCAACAAATCCGTCTTTGCAATTTGATTTAAATATTTTGCACAATTCGCTCCTTAAAGTGGATCCATGCCCAAGGCTGTTCTGATGGTGTTTGTTGTCGAAATAGCCTGTTGGGCAGAATTGTAGGTTATGTTGCTCTCCCCCTTTCTCATTTCTTCATCTGTTCTTATATAGATAACTTCTTGGGCTTGACCAACTTTCTCCTGTAGCACATCAACACCAACTACTATAGTGGTTTTGGTTTGTAGAAGAAGTGCATCTAGTAACTGATTACAGGAATCCATTCTATCCAAAATGGCCATTCTGTTTTGAGCCAGTCTCTTATGTGTGGCTAGGAAGGCCTTTATCATATTTTTTGCAGTGGCATTTTGATTGTCTATAACTGTCTAAATTCCCTCATGGTTCATTTCATTTTGGAGTGTAGTATAGTCCACTGTATTTGCAGCCTTCATGAAGAATTGAAATGAGTGTTCAGGAAATGTATCTCCCTTTTAACTTCTAAAAACTTGTTAGTCTTTTCAGTCCTCAGTCCTTAGACTGTCTTCTCAATAAATACTTCAAAACTCTTCCTTTGAGTATCCATCATTCTCTGCAGTTGTACATAAAAGAACTTGATTCTTCAGTAGGACTGTTGGTGGGAACTTCTGGTTGAGTCTCAGCCTTAGTAACTTCCTGGTAGATCATTGCAGGACCTTTATATCCCTCATACAGATAGTCGGGGGTAGAATTCTTAGAGGTACCTATGTCTGTGTTTGGGTCCTCAAGTACACTCTTCCCTTTCCACACTACCATCTCATGGACAGTGGGATAAAATTCTTTAGACTTTTCTTTAGCAATAACAAGTTCTTTGGCATTGACAGCCATCACTTTGCTGACAACCTCTTCGAATGCTTCTAGGGCCACTCCTCCTTGGACTATATCATTCAAACTAGGCACTCCCTTAGATTCTTCTGTTTATTCAATAACCTCGGTCTCTTGGGAAGAGGCCTCAGGTATAGGATCCCCCTCAACTAATCTTTCCTCTATAGAGGAGGTTGACTCTCTCCTTCTCCCTTTTTTGTATGAAAGGTGGAGACTTCATGTACTTTAATGGTAATGAACTGAGGACCAAGTTCTTCATGAACTTGTCCTTGAACATCCCCTACCTCAGGTCTTTCATGACCAGTCACTCCCCTTGATTCCTCCATCGAGGATATGTTCTCCAGGTCTTCAGGAATCAATTTTTCATGGAGATCAAGGTGGTGGTCCACTATCTTCTCACCCTCAAGATTTATATGGGTATGTGAGAGCTATCATCAAAACGAGCTTTCCTCAATCTTCTTCTCTCGGTAGCTACTTTCCCCATGGGGCTTTTGCAGCTTTTTTCTTATCCTTCTTCTTCTCCTCTCCTTGGGAGCGCTTGGAGCTTGCTCCTCCTTTGTCTGATTTGGGAAATGCCTTATCCCATCGGTCCAGAGTCATATAGTCCATCTTCTTAAGATAGTGAAGAGAGATTTCTAGAACTTCTACCAACCTATATCCTAGGCTTTTGAACAGATAAAGTGATACAATCCTTCCCATGTTGGAGGCAATAGTGCACTCCTCCATTCTTCTCAGAATAAACTTTCTACAGTCAGTTTTCCTTGCCAGTGTGACAACAGTCATAATTTTGAACATGTCTTTGGATATCCTATCATGTGATCTAAGTTTACATAATATGGCTCTTCCTATTATGTTTGCCAGTAGTTTCCCTAGAGCATTCATACCATTTTTCTCCAGGGACCCATAGGTCTTTCTAGTGTACCACACCAAGCTAATGCATCAGTTATGTCCTCCATGGTGATTTCTTCATCTTCTTTACCCTCTTGAAGGGTAGGCAAATCCAAGTGACGGCTTAAACTTATCTCCGTAACCCGCAAACAATGAGTACTGAAGTTTTGATTTTTGTTCCTAAACTACTCATCTCTGCATTCTGGAAAAAGTCCTTGACAGTTGAAGGAATAATCCTTGTATGTTCAGATAGGATTACCTTTAGCCCGACCATACCCAAGAGGAAGATAAACTCCTGTATGTCTTCAGATAAAGTCCTAAAACCGTCCCTGACGACTTCACTTCCTGTGTTGATTCTTTCTAAAGCGCTCTCCTTTGGTGCCATAGACGAAACTAGGGTTTTTGTGAATCAAGAAATATTCTGTCGAGATGGGAGTGCGAATGCGAGAACTAGGGTACCAATGTTTGGGATTTTCGGGCTTATTTAACCTAATGTTTCCCTCTATTTCTAATTTAATAATAAAAAAAGGAAAACGAAACAGTGCGTACCTGTTTAAGGGACATAATATATGAGGATATTGTCCTTTTAATGAAAATTTAAAATTTTGCCTTCATGTTCCTTATTTCTCATTTTGAGTCAGATTTGGCCTTTATTTCCTGCACTTTATTAGTATTCCAAGCACTATTTGCAGGCCAAATCATAATAAATGTAACAAAAAATATGAAAAAATTTCTATATGCAGGCTACTAAGAGGAGATATGAAATTCCTCATCTAGTGAATATGCTAGACAAATATTTATTAAAGGTTTAAAATGTCTGCCACTTACTTGTCAGTAAGGACAAACTTATGACAGATGTCCTCTTTTTGTACACGCTCTCTGATGAAGTGATATCTTATCTCAATATGCTTTGTCCTGCCGTGTGATACATGATTTTTAGAAATTGAGATTGCACTAGAGGAGTCATAAAATAATGGTGTTGTACTTAGCTAGATGTTATAATATTAAAGCTGATGATGTATCCATAACATTTAAGCACAATAACCTCCAACTGTGATGTATTCAAGCTGTGCTATGGAAATTGCCACACTTTTCTACTTCTTACTACTCCGGGAAATGAGTCTCCTTCCAAGGAACTGTCATATTCCTGAAGTTATCTTCCTGTCTTACTTGCATCCTGCAAAGTTTTTATCTGAAAACCTTATTAGTACAAAATAATTACTCTTATGGTATTATAAGCCAAGATTGGGTATACCCTTAAGGTATCTTAACATCCTCTTAATAGAGAAATGGTGAGATTCCTTAGGGTTCACTTGGTACCTAGCACAAACACATGTGGAGAACATGATGTCTGGTCTACTAGTAGTAAGGTAGAGCAGGGACCTAATCATATATCTATACATGGTTTCATTAAAGGGTTTCCCATTTTCATCCTTGTCTAGAGATATGTGGGAGCCCATTGGAGACCTCATAGAGGTTGCACTCTCCATTCCAAACTTCTTTATAAGCTCTTTTATGAATTTGGTCTGTGATATGAAAATTCCATCTTCAGATTGCTTCATTTGGAGTCCTAGGAATTATTTCTGCTCTCCCATACTATTCATTTCAAATTTCCCTTGCATAAGTTTAACAAACTTTTTTCAAAGATGATCATCTATAGATCCAAAGATGATGTTATCAGCGTAGATTTACACTACAATATCTTGTCTTTTATTTCTCTTAGGAATAATCTATTGTCTATCTTACCCCTTGAAAATTTATTTTCAATGAGGAAATTGGACAAGATATTATACCGAGCTATGGGTGCTTGCTTGAGACCATATAAGGCCTTTCTTAAATAGAAAATATGAGTTGGATAAGTTAGGTTAACAAAGACTGAAGGTTGTTCTACATAAACTTTCTCTTTTAGATCTCCATTGAGTAAGGAATACTTCACATCAATTTTATATACTTTGAAACCTTTGTGAGCTGCATATGCTAGAAATAGCCTTGTGGGTTCCAATCTTTCCATTAGTGCAATGGTCTGGTCAAAATCTATTCTTTCTTTTTGTCTATACCTCTTTGCAACCAGTCTTTCTTTATTCATGATAATTACCCCTTGATCATCCAGCTTGTTTCAGAATATCCACATTGACCCTATAATTCTATCATTAAGAGGTCTGGGGAATAGCTTCCAGACATTGCATATCTTGAATTGTTCAAGTTCTTCTTACATGGCCAAGATCCAGGAAGGATCTATGTTGGCCTCCTCAAATTTCTTTGGCTCTACCTGAGAGAGAAAACTCAGATGGAGAACTTCATTCATAGCCCTTCTTTTGGTCTGTACTCCTAGATCCAGATCTCCAATAATTTGAGTTTGAGGATGATCCTTTAGATGTCTTGTAGCAGCTGGAAACACTTCTGCATTGACTAGTTCAACTGGTTCAGGTTGAACTATAGGTGGCTTTGTCCTATCAGCTGCTTCAACTTCTTCTTCATCGAGGTGGTTTCCATTTATGACCAATTCATTTAAAGAAGATTGTTCACCTTCCTTCCTTTGTTCATTGATGGTTGCATGCTCAAGTCTTTTCTCTATACCTGCAACACTCCTAGAACTAGACCATCTATTATGGATCGGGCTAGTCTCATCAAATACACCATGAATGTATTCTTCTATAACTCTGGTCTTTTTGTTAAATATTTTGTAGCTTCTACTGTGAGAGCAATATCCAGCAAAAATTCCCTCATAAGCTTTCTCAACAAACTTGGTCAAAAAATGTTTCCCATTATTCAATGCATAGCAATTACTTCCAAAGATTTTGAATTAGGCTATGGTTGGTTTTTTTCCATTCACAAGATCATAAGGAGTCTTATTGTGAGACTTGTTGATTAAATCACTATTCTGAACATTACAGACTATGTTGACAGCTTCAGTCCAGAAATATTCTGGGAGTGAGGAATCACTCATCATGGTTCTACAAGCATCAATTAGTGTTATATTCCTTCTCTCTGCAACTCTATTTTGTTGTGGAGTCTTGGGAGATGAAAACTATTGAAAGATATCTAGGTTTTAACATAATTTGGTCATTGCACTAGATTGAAATTTAGTCTCATGATCACACCTAATCTTTTTTATAGGGCTGCTTATTTCATTTTGAATTTGGTTAACAAAATTAGTGAAGGTTTCTAGGGTATCTGACTTTTGTTTAAGAAAAACACCCAAGTGAATCTTGAGTAATCATCAACAATCACAAGGGTATAAACCTTTCCTCCTAAGCTGTGATTGTCATAGGATCAAATAAGTCCATGTGCAATAAGTATAAACACCATGTAGATTCCTTAACCCCAATGGGTTTGAAAGTTCCCCTTGTTTGCCTGCCTTTTTGGCATGCCTGACAATCTTGGACACACTTCCACTGTGGGCAAGCTCTAATTAGGTTTTTTGAGATCAGCTTAATAATAGTCTTATAGTTGAGTTATGCCAATATCTTGTGCCATTGCACATAGAGTGAAGCTTTATTCTTAGCCATAAGACATATAGAAGAATCAGAATCATTATAAAGAAAATTTAGGCAATAAATGTTTCCACTCCTAGTGCCAGTTAGAATTGTCTCTTCAGACTTCTTAATCAGGCACTCATCCTTGTGAAAATTAATGACATAGCCAAGGTCATATAGTTGGCTTATGCTTATTAGATTGTGTTGCAATCCTTTAACATAAGATACCCTTGAGATGATTATGTCATTCGAGATCTTATAATAACCTTTGATCTTCCCTCTGTCAGAACCTCCAAAGAAGACTTTGGGTCCATCTTCAACTAAAGAATTGTCTGTCAGAAGGCTTCTAGTTCTAGTCACGTGCCAAGAACATCCACTATCCAAATACTAAACAGAATTTTGGTTAGCCTTTGGACATCCCTGCAAAAGATATTACCTTTTCTTAGGAACCCAAATCTTATTGGGTCCTAGATCCTTGTTAGAATTTGCCCGTTGCCTTGGCTTTAGACCTTATTGAGGTGTATTGTGGAGTTGTCCAGATCTGGGAGCTGGTATGCTGGTGAGTGTTTTATGGATAGCTGGAGTGAACCAACAATCAAGAGCAAAATGTCCAATCTTTCCACTACACCAGGACTCAAATTTATTATACCTTCTCTTGGAGATCAAAACATTAGTTGGATAGATGTGTCCTCTTTGGATCATAGGAGTGTCTGTAAAAGATTGTATGCGAGTCTTTGCTGAGCTTGTGGTATTGTGCTGGTAGTGACTTAACATCCACAACCATATCCTTTCCCTTCCTAGCATCTCTTCTTATAAGGCCACCCCCTTACCCTTGGTGCTGGTGTTAACACCAAAGACAAAGGCGCCATAATCCTTCATCACAACTTCCCTATGAGTTGCTTTGAGGGCACTCTTTCCATAGTTCACATCTTTAGTTCCACTAGTGGAAAATCCATTTTTACAATGTCTATAGATACTTTCCAAGTCATAGATGTTGGATTCTAAGAGAACCTTTTTGAAATTTATGGGTTGCAAGGGTGCTCTCCCTTTAGCTTTGGTTCTCCTTCTATTATTCCATTCACATCTTATACCATTTATGTATGGAGCAGAGAAGGTGTCGATGATTGGAAGAACAGTCTGGGGCTTGGAAAATTTAGCCACCAGCTCCTCCTTTAGAAGTTCACTTTCAAACTTCTTAATGATTCTTTCTTTTTGAATCAACAATTCATTTTGCTCATCAATGATTTGTTTTAGCTCAATACTTCTCCACAATCTTATTATAAGAATTCTCTAGTTCAGAGTCCTCCTCATTTCCAGAAGGTGAGGTGGCCTCTAACTCAGCACCAATTTCATAATTTGAATCAGATAAGATAGTTTTAGTTTATACCTTATCAGGATGAGTGTCATCCTGATCTTCTTTGTCATCCCGAGCCATCAGTCCACAACTTTCTTCCACTTCTTCATCATCACTATCTAAGGATGATAATGGAGCCCTAATGCCTATATGACTGATAGTAGGTGCTTTATTTTTATATGATGAATCAACCCTACATATGCTTCTTTCTCTTCTGATTCAGAGGAGCTGGTATCACTGTTACTCCAGCTTCTTTCGTTTTTAGCCAAGAGACACTTTTCAGATCTCTTGCCTTTCTGGTGCCTGCCTTCCTTATTTCTTTTTTTCTCTTTTCTCTTTACTGGGCAATTAGCTATGACATGCTCAGGCCTGTTACAACAATAGCAAACAATGTCAGTATTAAATTGTCTGTTCTATTTAGAACTATACATTTCCTTCTTGGGGTACTTTCTAAATTTGTCAGAATTATGGTTCTACCTTCTGGAGTTTGAAGAGGAGGATGGCTTGGAATTTTTCCAATACTTCCTCCTTCCTAGGATCTTCATGAATTGCCTTATGAATATGGCCAGATCTTCATCAGACATTTCTTCTCGAGAGGTGCTTGGTTAAGATTCTTTTGACCCCACTTCTTTACTTGGAGAAGTTAAGGCATTTTCCTTCCCTCTCCTAGAGATTTTAGATTTTAGGGCCATTGATCTCTCCTTGTTGTGCCCTTCTTCATCCTATCTAGTGTTGAGGTGAAGCTCATAGGACAATAATTTTCCAAATAGATTTTAGGGATAAATATTCCCTAGGTTTCCTTTTTCTCTGATGGCAATATCTTGATATCTCATTCCATATGTAGATATCTTAGAAATTTATCATTCAGTTCATAGTTTGTGAAAGTCCTTCCATAGTTTCTTAGGTTATTCATAACCCTAAAGAATTTCTCATAGCATTAATCAATACTGTCTTTCTTTCCCTGTCTAAATGCCTCATACTGTTCGTTGAGGAGAGATTTTCTATCATCCCTAACTTCTTCAGTTCATCCATGTAGATTATCAATGTGTCCCACATCTCTTTGACTGTATTGCAGTGGAGGAGATTCTAAAATGTATAATCATCAATTACACTAACAATGATGTTCTTGGCTCTCTTGTCCATTGTAGCCAAAATAACTTCATCTTTATTCATTTCTGAGAGTTTCTTGGGAACTTTCAGATTTGAGTCCAGAGTAGCAATATTCATTGGGACAAAGGGTCCCTCTTCAACAGTACATAGATTCATAGATCAAACGCCTCCATGAAGAGTTTGACTCTTTGTATCCATATTCAAAAATTTTCTTTTTCTGCAGATGGGAACTTTTATGGAGCTGAGCTCCATGATGTTTTCTCTAGAGCCCATAGTGCTGTAAATAACGTTCAACCCTTTTAGGATCTTGTTCAACACTAAAGCCTTTTTGAACAATCTGTCTCTGATACCACTTGAAAGTCGAGGGTTACTACTCACCTAGGGGGTGAATAGGTAATTTACTTATTTTGGGTTTCTTGTTTATTCTTTTTAATCAACACAGAAGAATAATAAATCACACAATCAAACTGCAATATATAGAGATTTATAGTGGTTTCCCAAGAATAAGTACATCCACTTTCCCTCTTCACCTATCTAGCAGAGAGCTAGCTTATGACATACTTCTCCAAAACTTTCCTTAGATCCTTAGATCTTATAACGCAAGAATACAGGTTCCCTACCTCGGACCTTTACCTAGGTCCTACAGCTCAAGCTATACAAAAGCCATACAAACTTAGGATTTCCTCAAGCATTACAAACTCAGGCACCAAGCCCTACAACTCTGGCTCCAAGCCCTATAAACTCAAGATTTAACACAAGACCTACCTCAATCTCCACACACAAAGATTTACACTCAGATCAAAGATCTTACAACTCAGATTCACAAGGAATCTTATTGAGAAAATAAAGTACAGATTTTTGACTCATCAGATTAAGGTTTAAGTTATCCACTAGAAGCAAACGCAGTTAGCTTCTAGCACTTGAAAAGTCTTCTTTGAAATAACTTGCTTAATCAAAAAGAACCTATGGTTAGAGAAAGAGTTCTTTCTCTGAATGTTACAGTAGTTGTTAAAGAGGTAAGCACTGAAAGAATGATCACTGCTACATGACTTTCACAATAGACTTGAGAGAATGAGTAGTGAAGGATCTCTGCGAATAATGAAAGTTTTTTGAAAAATATTTAAAGGCTAGAACTCCAAAAGCTTCTATTTCTGCATTTTTTGAAAATCTCTAAGTCATTCTTTTATTCTTCACTTGGCCACCGAGAGAAAATGTTGAATTTGAAATCTCTAACGGCTGGGTCAATCTTTCTTATGCAACTTGTTTGATTAGGAAACTTCAACGACTAGAATAAATCTATATAAGTAAGATTTATAGTCTAGAATTTATTCTAACAAAGGCTTCTTCAATCAGCTAACAAGCACTTAGGAAATAATCCTTATTTGGTATGAACAATGACTGTCAAAATCTGATTAAGGAATAACTTTGAAACAAAGAATTATTCTCTTATAAATTAGAATATTTCTGTTGGGAAGATTGTCTTCAATCTTCCAAGATTTGAAGAAGCATCACTACTAATGCTAATAACATGGTGTATTTAATGCATATCGACTTTATAAGCATGCATGGCTCTTACAAGAAATGGTTAAAGTAAAGCTGAGCTATATAGTTGAGACATCTTATAGTTCTTAGCTACATCTTGAGATAATGGTCCATACCGCTAAAAGCCACAGATCCTACCATCAAAGAAAATACTGCTGAGAATGAAGGATCTTCTCAGCGGTACTATTGATAAAATTCAAATACAACCTCTGAAAGCTATAGATCACATCGTCAAAGAAAATACTATTGAGAATGAAGGATCTTCTTAGCGATATAGTTGATACGATTCAAATACAGTCGATGAAAGACACAGGTCTCAGCACCAAGTATTATTCCACTAAGAATGGAATTAATACTCAGCGCGCAGTATAGCTGACATGATTCAAATGTTATCGTTGACGCCCAGATTGCTTGGCGGAAGTAAACTTTGGTGCTAGTGCCGAAAGTAGGGATAGGATATTCTATTCTTACCCATATTTTGACATGACATTTTCTCAAGACCATTGTAGTGTGTTAAAGGCTATATAGATGTAGTTCCAGGTCAATTCAATAATGCTCTTGCTAGAATTTGTAAAACTAGAAACAATGCATTGTTTCCAACAATATGCAAGTAAGTTCTTCCTGGAGGCTTTTTGAAGAACAAGTTGAGTCAATCTAGACTGATAGTCAGGTCTTCTTCTTAAAGAAGAAGATCAAGAAGAAGAACAATTGATCTATACTTCCTGAAGAAATCTTTGAATCAAGGGCTGATTCAAGTGAAAGCTTATTCAAGTAGTGACAACTGAAGGCTCATCATCTAAGGTCAATATTTTGGGCCCTATTGTAGTTTTACACAAACATTTAATTTTGTAGGATCTTGTGTAAGATCTGAGTTGTAAGGCTATTACCTGATATGTAGGGTTTGACCTTGCGGTAGGAATATCCTTTCAGTATGAGTTGTAGGGCTATGCTCCCAGACTAAGCTGTAGGACTTCTTATTAAGTCTGAGGTAGGATCTTGTGAAGATCTAAGGTAGGAGACAAGCTAGGTATCTGAGATATAGGAGGTGGAGCAATCTGAGGTTGGCTTGTATACCTGATGTTGGGTCAGGGAAGAGGCCTAAGAGATTCTTAGGGGTTTGTGTTATAAGCTCTTAGAGCTGAGTTTATTGGAGGAAGTTGCCTTATCTAGCTTACTTCTAGAAAGGTGGTGAGGGAAAGTAGATGTACCTAGACCTTGGGGAACCAATATAAATGTTGTGTACTTTTTTGTGTGTGCATGATTTGTTCTAAATTTATTCTAATTTCTATAATAAAAAAGAAAAAATTAAAGTGCAAAGACCACCTATTCACCCCCCTCTAGGAGAGTTAGTCTATCCATATAACAATTTATCAAGTGGTATCAAAGCGAGGTTGGTAAAAAAGGACTTAATAGTCTAACCAAGATCTTAAAAAGGGTAGTCTAAGTCTTCACCATGTATTCCAGTGGGTATAAGGAGTTGAGCTCTATGAAGTTGCCTATATATAGAAAGGAAACCTTTTGCATGTGGAAGCAAAAATTTAAGTTGTTCATGGAGGCCTTAGATCCAAAAATTTACATAACTATTGTGGAGGGGCCTTTTGTCCCTATGAAGGAATCCTCTATTGAACCAACTCAGAGGGTTAAAAAGCAATTTTCTGAAATAGATAATGATGAAATTGTGTTGGCAACAATGGAAAAAAGAGCAATGAAAATAATAGTCAGTGCAATAGATGATTTCATTTTCCAAAACCTTGTGCACTGCCAGACAGCCAAGGAAATGTGGAACACCGTCATTGTCTACATGGGAGGAATAGAAGATGTAAGGGATAACAAGAAATCCCTCCTCAACCAGGTTTATGAGGTTTTTAGGCAGGTATGAAAGTATAACATAGCTGATTGCTATGAGAAAATTTTTCAAGATAGTAAATGAGTCGAGGACCTATGGCAGGGTCTTCTCTGATTATGAGCTAAATGACAAGTTCTTTAGGTCTCCAACTGGAGACTAGGACAACAAGATTTTTGTCATCAGGGAAATGGGGAGCATCTCCATCATTCCTCCTCACACCCTATTTGGAAAGTTGTTCTCCTATATGATGAAGCTAAAATCCAAAAAGGAGGAGGAGTTTGTTGCCAAGGGTCTTTAGAAGGAGAAGACTGTGGCTCTCAATGCTAGAGAGTCAAAGAAGAATAAGGTTAGGATGCCCTCTCCTCCTAGGATACCTGCCGACTCAGAAACTTCTGAGTCCAGCACATCAGATGGTGATATATCTGATAAAGAGCTTGTTTCCTTCTCTAAGTAGTTCAAGAAAATTATTTCCAGAAAGAAGCACTAAAAAAATAAGCTTTCTTTCTCCTCCAGCTATAAGAAAAATCCCAAAGGTAACAGGTATAGTTCCTCCCACAACAAACATATTTTTACTAACATTATTTGTAATTATTGTAGTAAGCCTAGACATGTCATTGCTAACTGTCCAGTGAAAAGAAAAGAAAGAACTGCTTCCAAGAAGAAGAAGAATGATGGTGAAAAAAGACATCACCCCAAGGGAAATAAGTTTGAAAAGGCATTCATTTCCAAGAAGAAGGAGAAGAGATGGAGTCAATGTAACGCCACAGTTTTCATCAGGTATTGCTCTTTGAGAGCTACCGCCCGACGACAGTACTAGTGTCGGGGGTACCATGGACGATTTATTTAGAGTGGCTCACTGTGAGCTACCACATAGCGATAGCGATACCTCATGTCCATAGTGGTTGTTTGTCGTAAGCGTTTTAATGACACGATGTAACGACCCCATTCATTAAATGACGTATAGTAGAAGGTCCGGCCGGGGCCCCACACTATATGCCACAAACAGACGGTGAGGTCACAGGATAATACCAAACCAAACACGAATCCTAACTCAGAGCATTCTAGCGGAAACTTTAAGTAGTAATTTGAACTCTAACCAGGAATGTCCAATATATAAACCACCTTTATATATATCACGGAATGTACACAAATACATAGAGTTTGGCCTTAAGGCCTTACAGTTCCTCTTCCATACAACATGATTTACAAACCTCGGCGCGCAGGCCGGCCATACATGAGTAAAAGAGAACCAACAAAACATTCGCTTAGCCTTCATGGGCTAGCCTCAGCAGTAGCAGCAACAGCAGTAGGGCTTCAGCCCTTCACCTACTACTTGGCTCTCCAGCACCTGCACGGGAACAATCCACCCAACCGGTGGCAAACAATGCAACGGTCAGCATTCAGCTGACTCAATTATAACAATCTTACCCCTTTCTCGGGGCATTAGCATTCTTTCCCTGCAAAGCATGGCATCATATAGCAACTATGTGCGCGCAGGCACATTCAAGCCATCACAACTATCGGCCACACGGCCCGACAGTCCGTGCACTCAGGGCACATTTTCGGTGTACCGGAATACCAGGGTCAACACCACCGTCTACACGGTATTTGAGCATTCTAGTCTTTCCGGCGCGCGGGCCTAAGACTCTCATTAGGCGCTCCAACAAAACCTATAACCAGGCTTCCAAGTCGGACGGACCTAACGCAGGTACGGATCAGCCACCCCCCGTTGCTCAAGTCGCCGTGCCACCTCGAATACGGAAGTATCCATGGCTATTTATAGGCGCGGGTCGGTTTCACCTTTCCTGTTCGGCAATCTGCCTTTTCATCGAGTTGCAGCCCAACGGCTCAACCGCTCATAAAGTGGCAACGCACGGCCACAAGAGTTGCATCCAACCCTCTTCATTTCCTGGACATCATCCAGTACTTCCTGCCGCACCAAGCAACAGGTAGGAACAAGGCATCACAAGCCATAATCACGGAGCCTTCTCCGATATGCAAACAAGCATCACCAATCCAGACCATATCCAGATGGGCTTCACACAGCATGCCTAGAGCCGTACTCCAATTCCGGCCTCTAAGAAGGGGGACTTCACATATCTACCCCAAGGGACACCACAACCCACCGCACACTCGCGGGGAAGGGTTTTCCCTATGCAATGCAGAAAAGAAGGACTTCACATGTCCAAGAAGGGAAATCGTTACCCTTGTCGATCTCTTGGGAGCCATTGAAAACTAGCCGGTGAGAAAGAATCGCAGCAGCCTTGCCTTCACAACGCCGGCTTCGGATCACGAATCGGACCACGGGAACTCCGCCGATGGCTTGATCTCCTCCTCCTTCTTCTTCCTCCTCTCTCTTTCTCTCTTCCTTAAGCAAAATGAAGAATGACTCTTCATCAGCCCTTCACGGACTAAATCCAGCCAGGAAATCACCTGAGCCCTTGGATCAAAAGAGAGAATTCTGAACGGCCACGATTTGCCCAAAACCCAATTTTTTGGCTGACACGGCCTGTGACACGCCCGTGTCACAGGCCATGTTCCCTTAAGCGGTTCATAACGACTGAGGTTTACCAGAACACGGTCATCGACACGCCCGTGTCGAGCCTGACACGCCCGTGTCATTTCTGAGACACGCCCGTGTCACCCTTGCCTCATCGAGCTGCAAGCAGTACACGGGTCGGAACACGGCATCGGACACGCCCGTGTCCAACCTGACACGCCCGTGTTCAAGGCTTGGTTCAAGGCCGTGTAATCTTCTGACTCGAACAGGCCATTTTTGAATTTTAATTGCGCGACACGCCCTGGGACACGCCCGTGTCCCAGGCCGTGTAAAATTTCCTGTACCTCAAAAACCATTTTGAGTCTTTTGGGGTCTTTCGGGGTGTTACAACCCTCCCCTCCTTAACAAAATTTCGTCCCTAAATTTGCACGGCAAGGAAACAAGAACCAGCAATGCTATAACTATGTTATAACAAAAAGTACACGGTCTACAGTTTATACAAATAACTCGGGAAACTCAGCTCGCATGGTCTGCTCTCGCTCCCATGTTAGCTCTTCACGGCCACAATTGTCCCATCGGACCTTGACCATCCCGATCACTTTGTTCCGCAACTGTTTCTCGGCTCGATCCTCGATCCGAATGGGTCTAACCCTCGTCGTTAGCCCATACTCGACCGGTACCCGATCATTCTCCACTACTTGAGCTGGATCCTTCACCGCCTTACGAAGGACTGAGATGTGAAACACATCATATAATCCACCCAAGTCTGCTGAAAGTGCTAGTCGATAAGCAGCTTCCCCAACTCGCTCCACCACCTCAAACGGACCAAGATACCTCGGACTTAGCTTTTTCAAACGCCGAATCCTGGACACGCCTTTGAAGGGTTTGATCTTCAAATATACCCAATCACCCACCGCGAATTCCACGTTCCGGTGCTTGGCATTGTAGTACTTTGCTTGACGATCTTGGGCTATCAATAGCCTCTCCCGAATAGAGCATATGAGCGAGGTAGCTTCTTCGACTTCCTTTTTCCCACTCAGTTTAGATTCGCCTGCTTCTGCCCAAGCTAACGGTGTACGGCATTTCCGACCATATAAAGCTTCAAATGGTGCCATACCAATACTCGCTTGGTAGCTATTATTATAGGCAAATTCGACAAGAAATATATAATCTTCCCATCTCTTACCAAAGTCTAGGGCGCACATGCGGAGCATATCTTCCATCGTCCTGTTGGTTCGTTCAGTCTGGCCATCCGTTTGGGGATGAAAGGCCGTACTAAACGCTAACATTGTACCCAACATTTGATGAACGAGCCGCCAATCATTCGATGTGAACCGCCTATCACGGTCACTAACGATGCTCCGGGGAACACCGTGCAGTCGAACAACCTGCTCCACATAAAGCTTGGCCAAGGTTTCCACTGAATCGTCTCTTCTGTTTGGAAGGAAGTGCGCCACTTTTGTCAACCGGTCCACAATCACCCAGATTAAATCATGACCGCGTTGAGATCTCGGCAACCCATGCACGAAATCCATCGAAATATCATCGAACTTCCACTCCGGAATAGGTAACGACTTCAGGAAACCGCCAGGCTTCTGGCATTCTGCTTTCACCAACGCACAGGTGTTGCATTCAGCCACATAACGTGCGACATCTTTCTTTAATCCGGGCCACCAGAACAGCTTTTTCATATCTCTGTACATCTTTGTGCTCCCTGGGTGAACTGAGTACTTTGCAAAGTGAGCTTCATACATTAACTCTTCCCTCAATTTACCCACACTCGGGACGCACACTCGACCATTTCTTCTTAACAACTCGTTATCCCAAGAGAATTGGTCATCCGGCCCATCTTTTGCATAGCGCTGGAGGCTTTCATCAAGCTCCGTTGCTCACCGAACTCTGTCCGTAAGGTCATATTGCACCTCCGTCCAGTTCAAACATGCATCGGTTGACGCACCCTTGTCAACACAAGATATCTCCAATGCTTCCAATTCCTGGATTAAACGCTGATCATGCCTCTGCAACCAGCTTGCCCGTACCGGAGTCTTTCGACTCAAAGCATCAGCGACCACATTTCTCTTCCCGGGAGTATAGTGAATCTCGAAGGTGTAGTCCCCAAGGAACTCCATCCATCTTCGTTGTCGCATATTCAGATCCTTCTGATCCAACAAATACTTTAGGCTTTTATGATCTGTATAGATATCCACTTTAACGCCATATAGATAGTGTCGCCACAACTTGAGCGCAAAGATTACCGCCGCCAACTCCAAATCATGGACGGGATAATTCCTCTCATGCACTTTCAACTGGCGCGAGCCATACGCAATCACTTTACCAAACTGCAGAAGAACGCAGCCTAAGCCGCTCCCGGATGCATCACTATAGATCTCATACCCATCGGTACCACATGGCGATGTCAACACAGGCACCGTGGTCAAACGACTCTTCAATTCTTCAAAAGCTCGCGCGCACTCCGGCGTCCAAATGAACTTTTGATCTTTTCTCATCAGCGTGGTCAGAGGTAAAGCAATCCGTGAGAAGTTTTCCACAAACCGTCTATAGTAGCCCGCAAGTCCAAGGAAGCTCCTGACCTCGGCCACTGAAGACATCACTGGCCAATCTCGAATGGCACTTATCTTCAACGGATCCACCGTGATACCCTCTCCGCTTACCACATGGCCTAAAAAGGCTACTGAAGAGAGCCAGAACTCGCACTTTGAGAACTTGGCAAAAAGCTTATTCCTCCTCAGGGTATGCAAGACCAACCGCAAATGGTTTGCGTGATCCTCTTCCGACTGAGAGTATACTAAGATGTCATCGATAAACACAATAACAAACAAATCCAAGTACTCTCGGAACGTTCGATGCATTAGGTCCATAAATACCGAAGGCGCATTACATAGGCCAAACGGTATTACCGTAAACTCATAATGACCGTAGCGTGTTCCAAACGCCGTCTTGGGAATGTCACCTTCCCTAATCCGCAGCTAATAATATCCCGATTTCAAATCCAATTTGGAATAGACCGTTGATCCTGCCAGCTGATCAAAGAGGTCATCAATCCGCGGGATCGGATATTTGTTTTTCTCCTTCAGCTTATTCAATTCGCGGAAGTCAATACACAATCGTAAGCTACCGTCTTTCTTTTTCACAAAGAGAACAAGCGCGCTCCAAGGTGACATACTTGGGCGTATATATCCCTGCTCCAACAACTCTTGCAATTGGACTTTTAACTCAGCCATCTCTTTTGGTGCAATGCGATATGGAGAGCGGGCCACAGGTTTCGCACCTGGCACCAACTCAATAGAGAAGTCAATCTCCCGCTGGGGTGGTAACCCAGGAAGATCTTTAGGAAACACATCGGCAAACTCTGACACAACTAGTACTTCACCGACACTGGCCTTTGGCTCAACAGCCTGAATTAGCGTGAAGAATAACTCCGCGCCCTTCCGAACAGCATTGACGACTTGGAGTGCAGACAACAGAGTCCCGCCAACTCCTCGCATACCAGCGAACTTCGTCACAAGTCCGGTATTCTGGCCCAGTGTAATCTCCTAGGAGTTGTAATCAATAAAGGCACGCTGCTCCGAGAGCCAGTCCATACCAAAGATCACATCAAACTCCGACAACGGTAGCACAGCTGCACTCAAACCGAAATCCCGACTTCCTATTTGCACAACCACATCGCAAGCCCTATCCGCAAGCATCATACAGCCATTCGGCAATAGCACCCTTGTACTATCCACCGTCACATGACTTGGTGCCCCAATGCGAGATACGAAATCCTCAGACAGAAAAGAATGCGAAGCACCCGTATCAAACAGGGCTCTCGCCAAATTATTCCGAATCAGGACAAAGCCTGCAGCACACACACATGCACAAGCTATACATAACCAAAAACCAATAGCACATAAGCAAGTAAGCTAACTCAAATCGTACCTGTGACGACGTCACTTTGCTTAATCGCTTCCTGTTGGCCAAGCTGATAGATTCGGGGCTGTGCCTGAGATGCAGAGGAATCAACCACCGCTTTGCCCTTCTCAGCATACGACTCACCCGCCTTCTTTTCCCCTTTGGGCTGAACCACCCGACAGTCACGGGCTATATGCCCCACCCGGCCACAGTTATAGCATGTACGAGAATCCGGCCTTGATGTCGCTCCCGACACAATGGTCGCAGTCACTTGCCCAGACGGCTTGGACCTCTTGCCCCCTTTCTTCTGGTAAAACGATTTGCTCGGGCGAGATGCTTGATCCTCTGGCTTTGACACAACTAAGCCCTTGCTCACTTGCACCCGCCGCATGTCCTTCTCCAACGCACACGCAGTATCAACCAACGCCTGAAACCCTTGGTTCACTAAACTCGAAAGCATGAATCGCAACTCATCCCGCAATCCTTCATAGAACCGATTCGTTTTCCTTTGGTCATCCGCGAAGATTGTACCCGCATAGCGTCCCAACCTGGTAAACTCATGCAAGTAGATATCCACACTATCTTCCCCATGCTTTAACCGTTGGAACTCATTTTCCATAGCAATGCGTTGCGCCACTGGGACATGTTTCGCCAGAAATATTCGAGAGAACTCCTCAATCGACACTTGTGTTAATTGCCTGCCCGCCAAATGGTGTACCTCAACCTCGTCCCACCACAACCGCGCCTCGCCTTCAAGCATGAAGGTGGCTAAGGTGACCTTTAGAGTTTCCTCCGCCGTGATCGCTGTCATTATCCTCTTGACACGCGATAACCAATCTTCCGCCTGCATTGGGGATCACATTCCCGCAAACGTAGGAGGACTGAAGCTCATGAATTTCTTCAACTGTCGGTCAGCTGCTCGTGGATCTACAGCCTCAATCGGCTCGGGTCTTACAACAACACGAACTGGCTCGACTGCCGGCTGCGCTTGCCCGGTCGGCTAAATCATGGCAAATAGAGCCTCAGCAACTAAACGAACAGTTTCCGCAGATGGAGGAGGTGTGGGCACCTCAGCTGGTACCGCACTCTCATCAGAACGCTGGGGCTCAGACTGCCCAGCACCACTACGCGTCACCTATAGGTGGACAAGACACACATTAGCGAACGTATGCAAGAAAAACAACACAAAAAGGAACGCGCAGATTCCTCAAACAAGATTTTGTACATTCCTTAGTGGACATTCCAGAGTTCATTAGCGTTACAGCAGGGCGCATAAACACGCGCTCGCCACCCCATAAAAGAATTCGTCCACGAATTCGATAGAGGAAGACCGAACGAATCTGATACCAAAATGTAACGACCCCATCCGTTAAATGACGTATAGTAGAAGGTCCGGCCGGGGCCCCACACTATATGCCACAAACAGACGGTGAGGTCACAGGATAATACCAAACCAAACACGAATCCTAACTCAGAGCATTCTAGCGGAAACTTTAAGTAGTAATTTGAACTCTAACCAGGAATGTCCAATATATAAACCACCTTTATATATATCACGGAATGTACACAAATACATAGAGTTTGGCCTTAAGGCCTTATAGTTCCTCTTCCATACAACATGATTTACAAACCTCGGCGCGCAGGCCGGCCATACATGAGTAAAAGAGAACCAACAAAACATTCGCTTAGCCTTCATGGGCTAGCCTCAGCAGTAGCAGCAACAGCAGTAGGGCTTTAGCCCTTCACCTACCACTTGGCTCTCCAGCACCTGTACGGGAACAATCCACCCAACCGGTGGCAAACAATGCAACGGTCAGCATTCAGCTGACCCAATTATAACAATCTTACCCCTTTCTCGGGGCATTAGCATTCTTTCCCTGCAAAGCATGGCATCATATAACAACTATGTGCGCGCAGGCACATTCAAGCCATCACAACTATCGGCCACACGACCCGACAGTCTGTGCACTCAGGGCACATTTTCGGTGTACCGGAATACCAGGGTCAACACCACCGTCTACACGGTATTTGAGCATTCTAGTCTTTCCGGCGCGCGGGCCTAAGACTCTCATTAGGCGCTCCAACAAAACCTATAACCAGGCTTCCAAGTCGGACGGACCTAACGCAGGTACGGATCAGCCACCCCCCGTTGCTCAAGTTGCCGTGCCACCTCGAATACGGAAGTATCCATGGCTATTTATAGGCGCGGGTCGGTTTCACCTTTCCTGTTCGGCAATCTGCCTTTTCATCGAGTTGCAGCCCAACGGCTCAACCGCTCATAAAGTGGCAACGCACGGCCACAAGAGTTGCATCCAACCCTCTTCATTTCCTGGACATCATCCAGTACTTCCTGCCGCACCAAGCAACAGGTAGGAACAAGGCATCACAAGCCATAATCACGGAGCCTTCTCCGATATGCAAACAAGCATCACCAATCCAGACCATATCCAGATGGGCTTCATACAGCATGCCTAGAGCCGTACTCCAATTCCGGCCTCTAACAAGGGGGACTTCACATATCTACCCCAAGGGACACCACAACCCACCGCACACTCGCGGGGAAGGGTTTTCCCTATGCAATGCAGAAAAGAAGGACTTCACATGTCCAAGAAGGGAGATTGTTACCCTTGTCGATCTCTTGGGAGCCATCGAAAACTAGCCGGTGAGAAAGAATCGCAGCAGCCTTGCCTTCACAACGCCGGCTTCGGATCACGAATCGGACCACGGGAACTCCGCCGGTGGCTTGATCTCCTCCTCCTTCTTCTTCCTCCTCTCTCTTTCTCTCTTCCTTAAGCAAAATGAAGAATGACTCTTCATCAGCCCTTCACGGACTAAATCTAGCCAGGAAATCACCTGAGCCCTTGGATCAAAAGAGAGAATTCTGAACGGCCACGATTTGCCCAAAACCCAATTTTTTTGGCTGACACGGCCTGTGACACGCCCGTGTCACAGGCCGTGTTCCCTTAAGCGGTTCATACCGACTGAGGTTTACCAGAACACGGTCATCGACACCCCCGTGTCGAGCCTGACACGCCCGTGTCATTTCTGAGACACGCCCGTGTCACCCTTGCCTCATCGAGCTGCAAGCAGTACACGGGTTGGAACACGGCATTGGACACGCCCGTGTCCAACCTGACACTCCCGTGTTCAAGGATTGGTTCAAGGCCGTGTAATCTTCTGACTCGAACAGGCCATTTTTGAATTTTAATTGCGCGACACGCCCTGGGACACGCCCGTGTCCCAGGCCGTGTACCCCCGACACGCCCTGGGACACGCCCGTGTCCCAGGCCGTGTAAAATTTCCTGTACCTCAAAAACCATTTTGAGTCTTTTGGGGTCTTTCGGGGTATTACACACGACGCTTCACCTACCGCTCGATGGTAGTGTGGTGCCGCGCAGTGGTAGTGTGACAGTTATGGTGTGGCCACATGTCGGCATATGATTTCATAATTTGAATGGTGGGCTTGCCGAAGAAGCCACCGATTGGGGCTACCGCGCGGCGGTACCTTCATACCACGCGGTGGTAGCGCTCTTTTTAAGGAGCCATTTTGAATCAGGGCCATTCGTCGTAATCCGAGGGTGGGCTGTGTTTTTTGCTGGTTTAAGTCTGTGAATGGGGAGTTATCTCTCATTCTAACCTAAACTATTCTCTTTCTAAGAGGTAGAGAGAGGTTAGAGCAAGAACGAGGAAGGAGAAGGAGATTTCCACCATTATTAGAGCATCGGAGCATCGAGTAATGAGCCATGTTCAAATCAACGAAGGCAAGTCCATTGCGATCGTTTTCATCTGGCTAGTTTCTCTTCTATGGCGCCAAAACAAACCTCAAGGGTAACGATCTACTTCCTTGGACATATGAAGTCTTATTTTTTACATGTGACAAGGAATCCCTCACCAATTGGTGGAGAGCGAAGAGATTTCCAACATATTGATCTTTTGTATCCCCGGTGAGATACTTGCATTTAGAATCCAGAATCGAAGTATGAAATTGGCATATTGTGTGAAGCCCATCTAGACAGATTGGTATGGATTGGTGATGTTCATCTTATTGATTGCGTGCCGAAGAATATTTTGTGGTAAAATGAGTAGTTTCGGAGTCATGGGGTATGCAGATCGCTGCAAATGGAGTATTGGAGATGGCCTCCAGGAAAATACCCAGTTCTGGGGGATGAATGCATGCTCTCTTACCTACCTCATGGCAGTAGCGCTACCGCCGGCGGTAACTCCCAGTGAACTTTATGAGGACCGTCTCGTGGAGACCACGGGGACGGTAAGTTTAGCTAATAGATTAGAGTGCTCCACTATGGTGGCCGTAAGAGACAGCCTTAGAACATAATATGGTTATGTATTGTTGTGAATGGTAAAGGGGAGGCTGACCCGCATCGTGGTTCGTTGTGCCCGACAATTTGAGCAATGGAAAAGAGCTTAACTGTACCTAACCCTAAGTTATTCGACTTGGAGTGATTCATTGAGTTGGAACTTGGTGATCGCCTTTGAATTTGTCATAACCAAAGGGAGGAGTCTTAGGCTTCAGGTCTGAAAGACTAGAAAAGCTCAAAAGAATGTTGAACCATCATTGAGTACGGTGGTGTGACCCTGGGAAATTCTGGTACACCGATAATGTGCCCTGAGTGCACGGGGCGTGTGGCCGGCCGTACCAACATCTGTGGTGAATGGTGCTTAAATTACACGTTCTATTATCATTATATGCACGTGTTGTTTACCTGTAGGGAAGGAGCACCGCCGCCCCAGATGTGGGGATGGATCATTATAATTTATTCAGCTAATGTTGCTTGTTGTATTGTTTGCCACCATTGGGGTGGAATGCTTAGGTGTAGGTGTAGGTGAGCCAAGTGAAAAGTAGCGGGCTAAAGCCCTTGTTTTAGGTCGGCCCTCAAACGCTAAGCGAAGCTTCTTTTCTACTTTGAGTATTGTCGGCATGCCTGATGATGTATGCAAGCCACTTTATTTTATTGGAAACAATTTATAAGGCCTTAAGGCCACACTATTTGTGTATTTGGTAATCATTCCTACTTTTGCGTAGTGGACATTCCTGTGGTTGGGGTTCCTTTTACATTAAATACTTCCGCTAGAATGCACTTTGAGTTAGGATGTGCCTGTGGTTTGGTTTCATTACGTAACTCCGCTAACTGCCAATGGAATATGGCTTGGGGCCCTGGTCGGACCTTCTGTTATATCCTACATGATAGATGGGTGTGTTATTGTCAAAGTGACACACATTCTTAAGATTCTGTGGAATAAGAAGCCTATATTGGGCTTCTTGTTGTTGCTGAAGAAGACAACTATCCTCCTGCCAGGATAGGGATCAGGGCTCCAATGTCAAGCCCTAAAAGTGACTGTGAAGTTAAAGAAGAATAAACGGATAGTTGTGGCCTGATAGCTATAACTAAAGGCATCATCTAGGATGATTCTGAAACTGATGAGGTAATCATTCTTTCCCACACTCCTTCTAATTCTGAGTATGAAACTGGCCCAGATTTTGATGCATCCACTTCATCTATTGATGTGCGTTGGGTCCATTGATCCCAATGTCCTGGATTTGTAAGAAGTCAAATAGGTCAATGGTATACACATAATTGTATTTGATGTAAGTTTAAGTTCATGCATATAGGTTGGTCTTTGTCACAATGATTGGACATATAGTTCAAGAGACAATGACAGGTGGACTCAAAGTGATAGGCTGGAAAGTCAGAAAAATGCCTAAGTCCACAGGCGTTGAGTGAGGACAACTCATTCAACGCTCTCAATGCCATACAGCTAATAATATTGAGGGAAGGATGGCAGTCAAAGCTTACAGTATTGTCAAGGAATAAATTTGGCTAAGTACACAAGCGTTGAGTGAGGCATATACACTCAATACTCTCAACATCATACAGCTAATAGCGCTGAGGGAAGGCTGGCAGTCAAAGCTTACAGTATTGTCAAGGAAGATATTTGGCTAAGTCCACAGGCGTTGAGTGAGGCATTTACACTCAACGCTCTTAAAGCCATATGGCCAGAATCATTGAGATAAGGATATAATGTCAAAGCCTAAGCAGTGGAAGCTAGAAAATCGACTAAGTCCAGAAGCGTTGAGTGAAGCTTATACATTCAACGCTCTCAACGCCATTTGGAAGAAAGCTTAAGAATATGGTTAAGTCAAAAAGCATTGAGTAAAGCTTATACACTCAATGCTCTCAATACCATCGGCAGAATGATGAAGAATATGTCCAAGGCAAAACGCATTAAGTGAGGGATATACACTCAATGCTCTCAATGCCCCACAGAGCTGAATTATTTCTAAGTCCATATTTGTTGAGAATGGCCTATTCACTCAACGCCACTCAACGACTAGTAGAGCTGAAGAAAATTCTAAGTCCAAAATCGTCGAAGTATTGCTTATCCAGTTTTCGTCGAGCTGAGCTTTGAGTTCGTCGAACTAAGTTCAGAATTTGTCGAACTCAGCCATCACTTATTCGTCGACCTAAAGATTTTTGAGATGATGCTTGATTTCGTCGAGCTGAGCCCTATTTTCGTCGAATTGAGTTTTGAGTTCATCGAACTGAAGATTTTTGAAGTATTTCTTGATTTCGTTGAGCTAAGATCTGAGTTCGTCGAACTGAAGATTTCTGAAGTATTGCTTGATTTTGGCTAAGTCTAGAATGATGCTGACATCAATAAAGTCAACAAGTCAATGATTTTCTAATTCGTTATTTAATTGCTGCAAATCGACATTAACGTCACCATCAGTCTATAGTGGATCTTAATTTGATTAAGCTGAGGTTTTAACCACCGTTAAAACTAGGACATGTGTCAAATATCCCACAAATCGACGGGGCTATAAATAACAGCTGAGATTAAGATCAAATTAATGATTCTGATTAACATTCTAAAAAAAGAGAAGCGGGAGTTTGTCATCTTAATCCACCATTGTTACAGAACCAAGAAATTCAATTGAAAAATCTAAAGGGTTCTGAGTTCGCTGGTGCAATCAACATCTGCTACACCAAGAAGAGAGGATTTCTCTATGGAAGATGAATAAGTCTAGGCAAACCCTAGCTGAAGTTGATTCACGATCCAAGCTGTGCAAAATCTCAAGATTTATCTCGGGAATGTTAAAGAAGAAGAAGATATCTACACAGAGTTTTCTCTAGACAGAAGGAGAGGCAGAGCAATTCATTTCCTGTCAATAGAGGTTAGCTAATTGAAGATTTTCATTCTAAATCTTCCCCTTTCATCAGTAAGAATAGGATCAAGGATCTGAAGAACTTCCAGCATAAGCAGCAGATAGTCAAAGATTATCATCCTTGTTACTGGGAAGTAGATAGGGCTGAGAATTTTTTAGCCTAGGAAGAAATTGACTCAGAGAGTAATTTCTCTTGAGTCAAATTAACAAACACTTTCAAAATCAGTGGACTTGTGGAAGATCTGTGTTAAGGCCTAGATTGATTAGGCTGTGTGTGAGATCTAATTGTAAAGCCTAAATTATAAAGGTTGTATGATTGGATTCCTGTGTGAATCTGTGTGAGGTTGTTTCTCCCAGTCTGTGTAAAGGGGATTTGTGCCTGTGTGTGGTTGTGAGGTGATTACTGTGTGGAGGGCTGTGAGCTAGTGTTTTAAGTCTAAGTGGATACTGACTGATCTAGTGGGATCGTGTTGTAATCTATAAGGAGCCATAGTTTTTGGAGAAGAGCCTTGTCTAACATACTATTAGAAAGGCGGAGATGAAAAGTGGATGTACCCATATACTAGGGAACCACTATAAAATCTGGTGTGATGTGTATTGTGTTTTACTGTGCTGAATGTTGTTTTCTTGAAAGATAAAATAAGTATACATGGTAGGACACAAGTCATAAAAGATTTTAAAGGATAAAGAAAAGACTGTAATAACATATTCACCCCCCCTCTAGGTGATTAGCTACCCTTATAATCAAAGACTTTTAAGTGGTATCAGAGGGAGGTTACTCAAGAAAGGACTTAACAGTCTAAGGAGATCTCCAGGGTAACTATCAGAAGGTTAAGATGGGTTCAGGAGAGAATCATAAAGAGCTTGGATCCATGAAACTTCCCCTATATAGGAAAGAAAATTTTGGCATATGGAAATAAAAGGTCAGATTGTTCATAGAAGCATCTGATCCTAGGATCTATATCACAGTTCAAGAAGGACCCTTCATCCCAATGAAGATATCTGTCCTTGATACAAATCTTAAGACTCCAAAGAAGTACACTGAAATGACTAAGGATGAAGTCATCTTAGCAACAATGGATAAGAGGGCACAAAACATCATAGTTAGTGCCATAGATGACTCCACCTTTAAAAACCTGGTGCACTGCAAGACCTCAAAAGAAAAGTGGGACACCTTGATAGTGCATATGGAAGGCACTGAGGAAGTGAGAGATTATAGAAAGTAAATGCTAAATCAAGAGTATAAAGCTTTCAGATAGATCAGGGAGGAGACCATAACCAGCAGTTATGAGAGGTTTTTCAAGACAGTTAATGAGTTATAGACCTATGACATGACATTTAATAATTATGAGCTAAATGATAAGTTTCTTAGGTCTCTTACTAGAGACTAGGACACTAAGATATGTGCCATTAGAGAAGTGGCAAAGCTAGTAGACACTCCACCATCCATACTGTTTGGTAAGCTGCTTTCATATGAGATACTGCTGATAGCAAGGAAGGAGGAAGAGAAGACAAGAAGAGGTCAGGCCAAAGAAACTACTGTGGCCTTCAAGGCAGATAGCTCCAAGAAGAGCAAGAAGAAGAATCCTTCTCCCCTAAGAAGGCCAGCTGAGTCAGAAGATTTAGATCAAGAGGAATCAGGCTGTAATATGTCTGATGAGGAGTTTGCTGCTTTCTCAAAGCAGTTTATGAGGCTGATGAAAAAGAAGGGGTGGAGAAGAAAACCTACCTCTTCCTTCCAGCATAAAGAGGACTACTATATAAATAAGAAGAAACCCTCTAAAGAGGGCAGGTATGATCCAAAACCTGGTAAACATTTTTCTAAAAAGATTGTTTGTTTCTATTGCAGCAAGCCAGGTCATGTTGTGGCTGATTGTCCTGAGAAGAAAGAAGATGGTGAAAAGAATCATCACCACAAGAGAAGCAAGAAGGAGAAAACCTTCATTGCTAAGAGGGAGAAAAGATGGACTGAGTCTTCCTCATATGAATCAGAAGAGGATGATGATACCTATATTGGGCTAATGGCAAGATAACATGAGGAATCCTGCCAGGATCAACCTGGATCATCTAAGGTACACTCTTCATCCAAGTCCAAATATGTGACTAGTTCAGATTCAAGTGCTTCTTCATTAAGAGATGAAGATGGCTCTGAATCTGAGGAAGACAGAGATCAAATGATTAAAAGATATGGTGAACTTCTGGAAGCATTCAGAAGGAGTAAGCTACTGACCAAACAGTAGACTTAGGAGATTGCATCTATGAAGCTTGGTGTTTCTCAGCATTCTGAAACAACAACTTTACTAGAGCAGAAAATTAGGGAAGTTAGCCAGCTGAAAAACATTACTGTTATTCAGATGGCACCATAAGTTTTAAGAATGATCTTATCAGGAATCTAGAAGGTAAACTCCAAAAGGAGAAGGAGCTTATGGCTAAGTTTTCAAAGCCATGTACTGTGTTGCCTTTAATAGATTCCTTCTTTTCCCAAAAGGATAAGAAAGGGATAGTCTTCAAAGGGAATACTAGAGCTGGTAATTCCAAAAGGCAGAACAAAGCTGTTCACTACTATGGTGGTAGGAATGGAAAGGGTGCTAGTGGCTACAAGGCAGCCCATAAGGAGGTTTAAATGGTCCATCCTGGACCATTTAGGTTTGGTGTACCAGCCCCAGCACTCAATAAAAAGTCTATTGTTGTACCTGCTAGACTAAGAGCTACTAACAACAATGATGTTAAACCAATAGTTAAAAGGAGGTACAACATCTTTGAGTGCTGGTGTTGTGGCAAAGTGGGACACTATGCCATTGATTGTTGACACAATAATAGTGTACAGAGAGCTAATGTACACTTACATGTCAGAAGAGCTGCAGGCAGGAATGTTCATCTTAAGCCTAACATGCACCTAGGACCCAATGAGAATTTGGGTCGTAAGGATAAGTGATTTATTTCTTGTAGGTGATTCCATGTAGCCATACCCCTATATGGTACTTGGATAGTGGTTGTTCCAAGAACATGATTATAACAAAGAGCATCCTGAAGGATTTCATTTCAGTAAAGGATGGACCTAAGGTGATATTTGGTGGATCACATAAAGGGATTACAAAAGGTTATAGTAAGATAACTAATGGCTTAATCACTTTCACAAAAGTGGCTTATGTGGAAAGGTTACAACACAACCTTATAAGTATAAGCCAACCATGTGATCTTGGCTATATCATTTCTTTCCACAAGGATAAGTGCCATATAAGAAGATTAAGTGACCAAGAGGTCACTTTGACTGGCACTAGGAGTAGGAATGTCTATTGTCATAATTTTCTTTGTATATCATCAAACTCTCCCATTTGTCTAGTTTCAAATAAGAAAGCCACATATTATGTCAAACGACATAAGAGGCTAGCTCATTTGAATTATAAGACTATAGGAAAGCTCTATAGTCAAGAGTTAGTTAGGAATGGTCTTAACATGAAATGCTCTAAGGAAGGTATTTGCTTTGCATGCCAAAAGGGTAAGCAGACAAAAGCTTCTTTCAAAAGCATTGAGACTAAAGATTCTGTGAGATGTTTATATCTCTTACATATGGACTTGTTTGGTCCAATACAAGTTCTAGTCAAGGTAGGAAGGTCTATACATTTGTGGTAGTTGATGAATTTTCCAGATTTATTTGGGTATTCTTTTTAAAGAAAAAGTCTGAAACCCCAAATGTTTTCAAGACATTTGACTTGCAAATACAGAATGAGCTGAACAGTACTATGATCAAAATCAGAAGAGACCAAGGGACTGAGTTTCAGTCTGAATGCATGACAAGAATCTGTGAACATCATGAGATTCAGAAAGAGTTTTCCTCTCCAAGAACACCCCAGCAAAATGGGATAGCTGAGAGGAAGAATAGAACTCTCATAGAGGCTGGTAGAACATTACTAAATGACACTTCTTGTAACACCCCAAAAACCATAAGTCCCAAAATGGGGTCAGGCTGGGTGACACGGCCTGGGACACGGGCGTGTCCTAGGGCGTGTCCAATGTACACGGCCTGGGACACGGGCGTTTCTTAGGGCGTGTCCTTTACGGTGGGCATCGAGTCGAGTTCTCGAGATAGCACGGTCGACGATCATCAAGAGACGACATGGCCTGGGACACGGGCGTGTCCCTGGGCATATCCTGCTCGGGTGAATAATCTGGTAGCATTAAGTGGCGAGCACGACCTGTGACATGGGCGTGTCACAAGGGCGTGTTTGGCAAAAAGCTAAGGACACGGGCGTGTGCCATAGCCGTGTTCTTCTCGGGTGATCTGGTCCTGTGTTGAAGAAGTGACACAGCTAGTCACACGGCTGTGTGCTTTATGACACATGCGTGTCAGGTGATTGACACGGGCATGTCTAAGCCAGTGTTCTTGGCTGGGTGAGTCGGTTCTGTAGCCGCTTAAGGAACACGGCCTGTGACACGGGCATGTCACAAGCCGTGTTAAGTCCAGGAAATGTATTTTGAGAGCGATTCTGAGCCGTTTGTTTTCTTTGATGGAGATCCAATGGCCCTAGTTTCTACCTGGCTTGATAAGGTCGGGAATGGAGGATTTATTTTTCATTCTCATCTTATCATTCTCTTTCTAAAAGTAAGAGAGAGGGGAGAGCAAGAGGAGGAAGAAGAAGAGGATTCCGACCGCCGGTGGTGCTACGGTGGTTCAAATCGCGAGCCGAGTTCGGAATTACGAAGGCAAGGCTGCTGCGAGAACTTTCATCCGTTTACTTTTCTCCCCATGGCTCCTAAGCGTCTGCCAAGGGTAATAATTTCCTTATTGGACAAGTGAAGTCCTTCTTTCCTGCATTTGTATAGGAATCCTCCACCAAAAAGGTGGATGGCGAAGTGATTCCCTTGGGTCAGTGGTTCATCCCTTATTGTATTGCATTAGAACCAGAAGAGTTAGTATGGTTAGGCATGCTATGTGAAGCCCATCTAAACATGTTAGTCTGGATTGGTGATGCTTGTTTGCACATTGGAGAAGACTCCGTGTATATTACTTCTGTGCATGAAATCTGTGGTGGATGCCTATGGCTGGGTGCCTCAGGAAGTACTGGAGGAAGTCCAGGAAATTATGAGAGTTGGGTTTAAATCTTGTGGCTGTGAGTGCCATGTGGTATGAAGTTGAGCCGTTGGGCTGCAACTGGAGGAAATTCCTTGGTGGCGAACCGGCAAAGTGAAGCCGTACCTGCATCAGTCCTGTCTTGAGTTTGACGATTTTGAGCAACGGGAAAGGTGGATCCGTACCCACGTTATGGTTGTCTAACCTTGGGATCTTAAGGCCCTGTTAGGATCACATAGTGAGAGTCGATGGCTTGCGTGCCGATCAGACTAGGAATGCTCAAATTGGACTGTCATGTCTGGGACCTCTGAATTGTGGTGGTATCCGGTGTTTCCGGTACACCAGAATGTGCCCTGAGTGCACAGAATGTCGGGTCGTCATGCCGACATTTGTGGTATATATTGCCTTGGTGGCTGAATATATATGTATGATAGGTAAAATGCTTTGCAGGGAAGGAATTCCGCTGCCCCGTGCCAGGGGAAGGGTCGTTATAATTGGTCAGCTAAATGCTGACCGTTGCCTTGTAAGCCACTGATTAGTGGCTTGGTTCTTGCAGGTGCAGGTTGTGCTGGTCCAAGCGAGACTTAGCGGGCTGAAGCCCAAGCTGCGCTGCTGCCCTCGAAGGCCTTATTTTGTTTACTCTTGTTCATGTGTGGCCGGCCTATATATTTGGTTGTAAACCACACCTTATGTTAAGAGAAACTTGTAAAAGCCATAAGGCTGTATACCTTATGTATTTGGTTGTATACATTCCTATTTAGTAGAAGTGGACATTTCTGTTATTGTTGAGTTCAAGTTTTAAACCCTGAAGCTTCCGCTAGAATGCTCTGTGTTAGGGTGTAATGGTTCTTGATATTATTTAGTGACTTCTCCGCCTGTTTGTGGAATATGGTGTGGGGCCCCAGCCGGACCCTCTATTATATTCTATTTGACGGGTAAAGGTGTTACAATTTGGTATCAGCTTGTTGGTTGATCTCTTCCGAATTCGCGTACGAATTCTTTTGAGAGGTGACGAGCACGTGTAAGTGCTGCTATTATAACATTTAAACTGAACTCAAGAATGTCCACTTAGGAATGTAAATGCACTTGTTTGTTGAACCCGTATGTTCATTTTTGTATGTTTGCCGTTTGTTTAGTCGCTAAATTGTGTTTCTACACATATAGGTGACTAGAAGTGTTGCGGGTCAGTCGAAACCTCAACATTCTGTTGAAAGTGTGGCACCGACTGAGGTGCCCACACCTCCTCCATCTGCTGAAATTGTCTATTTGATTACGGAGACAGTGATTGCAGTTATGAATGCTCAACAAGCTGGGCAGGCTCGGCCTGCAGTGGTGCCAATGCATGCTAAGATAAGGCAAGAACCAGTGGAAGCTGTAGTTGATTCACGGGCAGCAGATCAACAATTGAAGTTGTTTATGAGCTTCAATCCTCCTCAATTTACTAGGGCGGGTTCCCCATCCCAAGTAGAGGATTGGCTCTCAAGGATTAAGAGTCTCTTGATAGCTATCAGAGTAGAGGAGGAGCAGAAAGTCACACTAACCACTTTCTTGCTTGAGCGAGAGGCTCGGTTGTGGTGGGACGAGGTAGAACTGCATCACTTGACGGGCAGGCATTTGACGGGAATCTCGATTGAAGAGTTCTCTCAATTTTTTTTAGCAAAGTATCTCCCGATGCAGCAAAGAATTTCCATGGAGTTGGAGTTCCAATGTTTAACTCAAGGGGACCATTGTGTGGATGAGTATCTGCATGAGTTTACACATTTGGGACGGTATGCAGGCAATATCTTCGTCGAAGAGGAGCGTAAGACCAGTCAGTTATATGGGGGACTATGAGATGAGCTGCGGTATTTGCTCTCGAGTTCTGTTAATCAGGGATTCCAAACATTTGTATGTATGGCTCGGTCTTTGGAAAAGGATATGAAAAGAGGGCAGGCAAAGGGACCTTGGCTATTACAAAACCAGAGTTCAAGCCGCCGCGTCCGAAGAAGTCTTGGTACCGAAGGAGATGGAATAAGAAGTCCAAATCTATTGGACAAGCTCCTTCAACGACTGTGATGGAGGCATCATCTGGATATGGATCTCACGCTTGTTTTACGTGTGGGAAGTTGGGACACTTCGCACGTGATTTCCCAGTTGGCCATCCAAAGGGTGAAAAGAAGATGGGAGCGTCTTATGCGGAGAAAGGGAAGACTGTAGTAGAGTATTTTGCATCGCACGCGCAGCCCCGGGTCATCAACCTTGGGCAATAGGAGGCCATTAAGCAGGCCGATGTCGTCACAGGTGTGCGTAGTTTTAAATTTATTGTATGTTTTGTGTTGTGCTTGTTTTAATCTTGGTGTTATAGGTTTTGTCCTTATATGGGACTATCCGGCACAAGCACTGTTCGATACAGGTACTTCACATTCGTTTCTGTCGGAAGATTTCATATTACGAATCGGGGTACCTATACGGACCACGACAGATAGTCTGAAGGTGTTACTACCTAACGGATGTTTGATGTGTGCGGATAAGTCTTGTTGTGTTGAGGTCAAGATAGGGAGTCGGGATTTCAAGGTGGAAACATTAGTATTGCCGATATCAGAGTTTGATATAATCTTTGGTATGGACTGGCTTTTAGAGCAGCATACTTGTATAGATTGCACTTCAAAAGAGGTTATACTGGGAAAAAATACCGAACAAGAGGCCAAGTTCAGTGGTATGCGAGGGACGAGTAGGGTATTGATATCTGCTCTACAAGTCGTTAAGATAGTTCGGAAGGGTACAAAGTTATTCTTCACACTCATTGAGGCGGTGGAGCCGAAGGCCAGTATGAGTGAGGTTTTGATTGTATCGGAATACGCTGATGTGTTTCCAAAAGACCTTTCGGGGTTACCACCCCATAGGGAAATCGACTTCGCTATCGAGCTGGTGCCAGGTGCAAAACCTGTGGCCCGCTCGCCTTATCGAGTAGCGCCAAAGTAGATGGTGGAACTAAAGGTTTAGTTGAGAGCAAGGCTATATACGCCCAAGTCAATCGCCTTGGTGCGCACCGGTTCTCTTTGTGAAAAAGAAGGAAGACAGTTTGCGTCTATGCATTGACTATAGAGAACTGAACAAACTAACAGAAAAGAACAAGTATCCAATTCCACGGATTGGCGACTTGTTTGATCAGTTAGTTGGCTCGACTGTATACTCCAAGTTGGATTTGAAGTCAGGCTACTATCAGTTGAGAGTTCGTGAAAGTAATATACCCAAAACAGCATTTGGAACACGCTATGGTCACTATGAGTTCACGGTAATGCCATTTGGGCTGTCTAATGCGCAATCGGTATTCATATACTTGATGCATCGAACGTTTCGGGAATACTTGAATCTCTTTGTGATCGTCTTTTTTGACGATATCCTCGTATACTCCCAATCCCATGAGGATCATGCAAATCACTTGCGGATGGTTTTGCACACCCTGAGGAAGAATAAGCTTTACGCCAAGTTCTCTAAGTATGAGTTTTGGCTGTCGACAGTGGCTTTCCTTGGCCATGTTGTTAGTGGAGAGGGCATTGCGGTGGATCCTTCCAAGATAGTTGCTATTCGAGAGTGGCCTGTTCTTTATTCAGTAGCAGAAGTCAGGAGTTTTCTTGGGCTTGCGGGCTACTATAGGCGCTTCATAAAGAATTTCTCGAGGATAACTTTGCCTCTCACCACACTGACGAGGAAGGATCAGAAGTTCATTTGGACGCCGGAGTGTGCACGAGCTTTTGAAGAGCTAAAGAGTCGTTTGACCGCGTCACCAATCTTCACATCGCCATGTGGTCAAGACGGCTTTGAGGTCTATATTGATTCATCAGGGAGCGGCTTAGGTTGCGTTCTTTTATAATTAGGAAAAGTGATAGCTTATGGCTCACGCCAGTTGAAGGTGCATGAACGAAATTACCCCGTCCATGATTTGGAATTGGCGGCGGTGATATTTGCACTTAAACTACGGCATCATTATATATATGACATGAAAGTAGATATATTCAAGGACCATAAGAGCCTGAAATATCTATTGGATCAGAAAGATCTTAATATGTGATAGAGAAGGTGGATGGAGTTTCTTGGTGACTACACCTTCCATATTCATTATACTCCCGGTAAAGGGAATGTAGTCGCGGATGCCTTGAGTCGTCGGACTCCGGCAAGGGTAAGTTGGCTTCTAAGGCATGATGAAAGCCTAATTCGAGAACTGGAGGCATTAAATATTTCTTGTGTTGAAAGGAATGCCACTGCATATGCGTGCTTAAACTGGACGGAGGTACAGTGTGACCTGGAGGACTGAGTTCGGCAAGCAACAGAACTTGATGAAATTCTACAACGCTTTGCAGCAAAAAGTGCAGACTTTAGATTTTTGTTTAATGACGGTCTTTTTCGGAAGGACGGTCATTTGTGTGTCCAAGATAGGGGTAAGCTTCATGAAGAGGTAATGTATGAAGGCCACTTCACCAAATATTTGATTCACCCCGAGATCACGAAGATGTATAAAGATATGAAGAAGCTATTCTGGTGGCCTGTAATGAAGAAGGACATAGCACACTATGTTGCTAAATGTCAAACATGTGCTTTGGTAAAGACGGAATGCCAAAAACCGGGTGGTTTGCTGAAGTCGTTGACTATCCCTGTGTGGAAAATTGATGATCTTCCCATGGACTTTGTGCATGGATTGCCAAGATCACAGCGTGAAAATGATGCGGTATGGGTGATTGTGGACAAGTTAACTAAGGTGTCGCACTTCATCCTGAACCATAGGGACGATTCAGTTGAGAAGTTGGCAAAAATGTACGTGGATGCTATTGTACGATTGCACGGTGTGCTACGTAGCATCGTTAGTGATCGAGATGGGCATTTCACTTCAGGTGATTGGAGATTAGTCCACGAAATGTTGGGTACGAAATTACATTTCAGCATGGCCTTCCATCCTCAAACGGATGGTCAGACCGAGAGAACCAACAGGACGTTGGATGATATGCTCTGAATGTGTGCACTAGATTTTGGGAAGAATTGGGAAGATCATCTTGGTGTGGCTGAATTTGCCTACAACAATAGCTACCAAGCTAGTATCCAGATGACACTCTTTGAGGCTTTATACGGTAGGAAATGCCGTACATCTTTGGCTTGGGCGGAGACTGGCGAAACGAAGTTGTACCGGCAAAAAGAGTTAGATTATGCAAACACAATTATACAGTTGATACGTGAAAGACTGATGGTGGCTCAAGACAGGCAAACGAAGTGTTATAATGTCAAGCACCGAAACATGGAGTTTGTGGTGGGCGATTGGTTGTACTTGAAAATCAAACCATTCAAAGGTGTGTCCAGGATACGGCGTCAGAAAAAGTTGAGCCCGAGGTATCTGGGACCGTTTGAAGTGGTCGAACATATTGGTGAAGCCGCCTATCGGATAACACTTTCACAAGAGCTGAGTGGGTTATATGATGTGTTTCATGTCTCGGTACTGCGGAAAGATGTCAAGGACCCAGATCAAGTAATTGAGAGTGACCGAGTGCCGGTTGAGTATTGGCTAACGATGAAGGTTAGACCCATTCAGATCGAGGATCGAGCCAAGAAGCAGTTGCGGAACAAGACAATCGGGATGGTCAAAGTCCGGTTGGACAATTGTGGCTGAGAAGAGTTAACATGAGACCATGCGAGCTAAATTTCCTGAGTTATTTATGTAAACTGTTGGCTTATCTGTATTTTGTTGAATCTTATATATAAAGTATCACATGTTGTGTAATGCTTGCACTTCCTTACTGTGTCTAAATTTCGGTACGAAATTTAATGTAAGGAGGGGAGGATTGTAACACCCCAAAAACTATAAGTCCCAAAATGGGGTCAGGCTTGGTGACACATCCTGGGATACGAGCATGTCCTAGGGCATGTCCAGTGCACAAGTCCTGGGACACGAGCGTGTACCAGGGCGTGTCCTTTACGGTGGGCATCGAGTCGAGTTCTCGAGATTGCACGGTCGACGATCGTCGAGAGGCAACACGGCCTGGGACACGAGCGTGTCCCAGGGCATGTCCTATTCGGGTGAATAACCGGGTAACATTGAGTGGTGAGCACGGTGTTGGGTACATTGGAAAATATGTACCTGATTTGAAGAAGCCCAACTTAGCTCAATGATATACATCAAGGTGTATTTGATGTTGTTTTAAGTTGACATGTGCAGGTGAAGAAGTGTTAAAGAATGCAGAAAAATATTCTAAGTCCATGTGTCGACACCTGAAGAAACAGTGTCGACACTTCAGAATATTTGTGTCGACACTTTAAGGAGGCTGTGTCGACACAGAGAAAGATAGTCGAACACATTTGTGTCGACACTGGGAAGCAGTGTCGACTCACAGGAAGATAGTCGACCACATTTGTGTCGACACTGGGAGGCTGTGTCGACACAATGAGACAGAGTCGACACACATTGGCAGAAGTCGACAATACTTGTGTCGACACCAGAAGACTAAGTCAACACATACTGAGTTCTGAATCTACAACAACTGTGTCGACACACAGGACTTGTGTCGACACACTGCAAAGTCAAGACCAAGTTATTCTCTGAAGAAGCTGTGTCGACTTAAAGGCAAACTTGCCGATATCATCAAAGGCTGTGTCGACACCAAAGTTACTTGTGTCGACACATACAGACAGTTGGTCTCGACACTTCCTGACAGTCTGTCTCAACACATTGCTGACCAAGACTAAGGCATAGGATCTGTTTGAAGACTTGACAGCTGTGGGTTGCAGCCAGTTAACTGATGTTGTCAGACTTGTCAGAAGACAGTTATAAACCAGATCAGCCGATTACCATTAAGAAGATCTATAAATAGACAGATTCAGAGAGAAGTAAAGATGGAATGAGAAGATTGAACTTTGGCAATCAAATTGAGAAATCAAATCAAGAAGGTGTAATAAACTAAAGAAGATCTTCATCAGAAGATCTAAGAAGACGATCTCAGGATCGATCTAAGAAGAGTTCTAACAAGAATTCAGAAGTATCATCAAAGGTGTTGGATAGAGAGGGATCCACCCATTTTGAAGAAGAAGAAGGAAGCCATCAGTGGTTTCTCAAGAAGCTGTTTGGAAATCAACTTAGCTAAGTTCAGATTCAAGAAGCTTTGAAGAAAGCTCAGATTCAGTTGATTTCATTAGCTGATCAAGAATTGTCTTGTCCTCTTCTCTCTCAACAAAGGCAAGACATTAAAACTTCTTTTCTAAATTTCTGTAGGATCTATTTTACACAGATCTGAGTTGTAAGCCTGTGATATAAAGGCTGAGTGTAGGAGAGTTGATCTCTGAGTGGTAGGGTTGTTTGCCTGAGTGTAGGAGAAGGTTCTTCTCTGAGTTGTAGGCCTTGTGGCAAGGCTGAGGTAGGGCTGTTGTGCCTGAGTTGTAGGAACCTATCCAGGTTCTGAGCTGTAGGATCTGAGGATCTGAGAATAGTGGAAGTTTGGCCGAATCTAGCATACTGCTAGATAGGTGAAGGGGGAAAGTGGATGTACCCAGACCTTGGGGAACCACTATAAAACATTGTGCAATCTGTGATGATTAAATGTCTGTGAATGCAGTGCTGGATGTTTTAATTTTTGTAATTGAATTCTGCTTAAAAATTTGAACAAGCAATTAGAACCTATTCACCCCCCCCTCTAGGTGTTTAGGTTGTCTTGAAAGTAAAACTATCAAGTGGTATCAGAGGGAGGTTCCTCAAAAAGGACTTAACAGTCTGAGGTAGATTTGAAAGGTAGAATCAAGATTCAAGAAGATGGGTTCTGGAGAGAATCATAAGGAGCTAGGGTCTATGAAATTACCCATATGCAAGAAGGAAATCTTTGGAATTTGGAAAGAAAGAGTCAGGTTGTTTATGGAGGCATCTGACCCAAGAATATACATCACAGTTCAGGAAGGACCCTTCATTCCAATGAAGGTATCTGTTCTTTATGCTAATATTCAAACTCCAAAGAGTTATTCTGAAATGACCAAGGATGAAATCATTTTGGGAACCATGGATTAAAGAGCACAGAACATTATTGTAAGTGCCATAGATGATTCAACATTTCAGAATCTGATTCACTGCAAGACCTCCAAAGAAATGTGGGACACATTGATTGTCTACATGGAGGGATCAGAAGAAGTAAGACAGGACAGGAAATCTATGCTCAATCAGGAATATGAAAGTTTTAGACAAGGAAAATCTGATAGCATAACTGAGTGCTATAAGAAATTCTATAGAATTGTGAATGAGCTAATGTCCTATGGAAGAGTATTCAGTACTTATGAACTGAATGACAAATTCTTGAGATCCTTAACAAAGGATTGGGACACAAAGATCTGTGCCATAAGAGAAGTGGCTAAATTGGCAGAGATCTCTCCTCCCACCTTGTTTGGAAAGCTACTATCCTATGAAATGCAACTTTTGGTGAGAAAGGAGGAGGAAAAGAATTCAAGAGGAGAGCATAGAGAAAAGACTATGGCATTCAATGCAGAATCCATCAGAAAGAATAGGAGGGTATCACCATCCCATCCTAAGGAAATTGCAGAAGTCAGTTCAGAAAATTCAGATAATCAGGGTTCAGAAAGCTGTGATTCAGATGCAGACTTTGCTGCATTCACAAGGCAATTCCAGAGGTTCTTGAAGAAGAAACAGTGGAAGTCTAAGCCCTCTACTTCACAGTAAGTTGATGACTATTATCAGAAGAAAAAGTCATCAAGGAAAGAAAAGAGCAGATCAAAGCCCAGCAAGGCTACTACTTCAAAGATTGTCTGCTATTGTTGCAATAGACTTGGACATGTAGTGGCTGACTGTCCTGATAAGAGAAAGGAGTCTTCAGACAAGAATAAGACTCAAAAAAGGGCAAGAAGGAGAAATCCTTTGTTGCAAAGAAGGATAAGAGCCTAACAGATCAGTCAACTTCAGAGTCAGAATCTGAAGCAGAAGCATATATTGGACTATATGCTGTATCTGAAGAAGAGGAGTTTCTGCAGTTGCTAGACTCCATCTATGATCAAGAGGATCATCAGTGCATGGGACTAATGGCAGGATCAGAAGAGGACATATGCCAGAATCAGTCTGGTCCTAATAAGGTACAATTTCCTTCTATGAAATCTGTTTGTAGTACAAGTACAGAATTAGCTACATCTGCATCAAGTGATGTAGATGCATCTGAATCTGAAGGAGATGTCTATCAATTGATAGATAAGTATGGGGACTTGTTGCAGGCCCTTAAGAAAAGCAAGAACCTAGTTAAATATCAGGCTCATGAAATTGCTGAACTAAGGGTAGCTGCAACTGAGTTAGAGAAAGTAATTGATCAAAAGTTAAATGAAATTTCCAAGCTGAAGAATATAACTATTATTCAGATGGGCACAATTAATTATACCAATGATCAAGTGAAAAGTCTGGAGGTCAGACTAAGAATTGAAAAAGATTTAGTGGCTAGTTACTCTAAGCCAAAGTCTGTCTTACCCTTGATTGATGAATTTGTGAATCAAAAGGGTAAGGCAGGATTAGGATTCAAAGGTAACTCCAGGGCTAACCAATTCAAGAGGAAAGGCAAAGCTCCTGTCAAGCCACTGAACTTTTCAATCCCTATTAAGTTTAGAAAGGTGGAAGTGCCTTCTAACCTATATGATCATGAAAATATTCATGGTCATATTAAGTCTAATGTTCTGAAAAACAAGGGTGTAAATGCCAACAGGCCTACCTATGTTCATAAACCCAATGGTTATAAAAAATCAGTGGGTGAAGCTGCTGCAGCACCAGCAATGGACAGAAATTCTTTTGTCAAGGATGTATCTAGAACTAGATACAATAGGTTTGAATGTTGGTGCTGTGGCAAGAGAGGCCATTTTGCACTAGACTGCTGGTATAACACAAGTGTTAGAAAGAACAATAGTCTACCTGTTAGAAGAAATAATGGTAGCTTTGTTAATGCTAACTTGAACCAAGGACCCAAGACTTGCTTGGGTTCTAAGGGTAAGTAAATCTGTGTTGCAGGTGAATCCAAGTAACCATGCCCCTATATGGTACTTGGATAGTGGTTGTTCCAGGCACATGACTGGAACAAAGGGGCTGCTGAAGGAGTATTCATCTGTCAAAGATGGACCTAAAGTGATCTTTGGTGGATCTGAAAAAGGAGTCATCAAAGGGTTTGGTAACATTTCTTCTAACCTAATTACTATCACCCAAGTGGCTTATGTAAAAGGTTTGAAACATAATCTAATAAGCATAAGCCAGCTGAGTGATTTAGGATATGACATTTCATTTGTTAAGGATGGATGTCATATCAAAAGGTCAAGTGATCAAGAGATCATTTTGACTGGGTATAGGAAGAGAAATGTATATTGTCTTAATTTTGTATGTGAGAATAAAGCTTCTCCCATCTGTCTTGTAGCTGATGACAATGCTTCTCATTGTGTTAAGTGGCATAAGAGATTGGCTCATCTTAACTACAAGACAATTGGCCAACTCTTTATCAAAGAGTTAGTGAGGAATGGTCCTCAAGTTAAGTGTATGAAGGAGGGGATATGCTCAGCTTGTCAAAAGGGCAAGCAGACAAAATCCTCCTTTCAAAGCCTTGAAAACAAGGATTCTGTGAGGTGCTTATACCTCTTGCATATGGATCTTTTTGGTCCTATGCCAGTTCATAGTCTAGGTAGGAAGGTCTACACTTTTGTGGTTGTAGATGACTATTCTAGATTTACATGGGTGTTCTTTCTGAGACAGAAATCTGAAACCCCAAGTGTCTTACTTAATTTTGTAAAGCAAATTCAGAATGAACTGAATAGTACAGTGGTCAAAATCAGAAGTGACCATGGTACTGAGTTTCAATCTGAAAGCATGACAAAGTTATGTGAAGACTTTGGGATTCTCCAAGAGTTCTCCTCACCAAGAACACCTCAGCAAAATGGAATTGCTGAAAGAAAGAATAGAACATTAATTGAAGCTGGTAGAACTCTATTGAGTGACACCTCTCTACCAGAATATTTCTGGGCTGAGGCAATAAACACTGCTTGTCATGTGATCAATAGGGCTTCTATCACCAAGAGCCACAAAAAGACTCCCTATGAGATTATGAAAGGTAGAAAACCAAATCTATCCTACTTCAGAATCTTTGGTTGCAAATGCTATATACTTAACAATGGTAAGTCATATTTGACTAAGTTTGCTGCCAAATCCCAGGATGGGATATTTGTTGGGTACAGCACAAATAGTAAGGCCTATAGAATCTTCAACTTGACTACTCAAGTTGTTGAAGAATCTGTGCATGTTGTGTTTGATGAAACAAGATTAATCAACTGTGAGTTGTCTTGTAGATCAAATGACTCAACAGGTATAAGCAAAGGAATGGACAAGCTCTCCATTGCTGAAGCTTCAAGGGAAGATGGAGTATTGAAAAATGAAGGATACTGTCCAGGGGGAGTACAAGACACAATAGAAGATGAAGAAAACCAAGAGGTTCAACATAATGAAGGAGCTGGAAATGTTCAACCAGAAGGGAATCTTCCTCCAGCTACAAGACATTTAAGAGACCATCCAACTGATCAGATAATAGGTGATCCAAGACAGGGAGTGCAGACTAGAAGCAGAAGTCAAAGCACAGTTCTGCATTCAAGTTTCCTGTCACAAATGGAGCCTAAGAAGTTTGAAGAAGCCATCCAAGACCTGCACTGGACTGATGTTATGCAAGAGTAGCTGAATCAATTCAGAAGGTGCAATGTCTGGGAACTTGTTCCTAAACCAAGAGGCCACAATATAATTGGGATAAAATGGATCTACAGGAACAAGTTGGATGAGAATGGAGTAATAGTGAAAAATAAAGCAAGATTGGTTGCTAAAGGATACTGGCAGGAAGAAGGGATTGACTTTGATCAAACCTTTGCCCCAGTAGCAAGCAAGGCGGAGGCAATCAGAATGTTCCTTGCCTATGCAGCCTATCAAGACTTCAAGGTATACCAGATGGATGTGAAGTCAGCATTTCTGAATGGTGATCTTAAAGAAGAAGTATATGTAGAGCAACCATCAGGTTTTGTAGATCCTCTTAAACCTGATTATGTTTATAAGCTTAGAAAAGCTTTGTATGGGTTAAAGCAAGCCCCAAGGGCTTGGTATGAAACCCTGTCTACTTTCCTTATTGAGAATAAATTCTCAAGAGGAAAAATTGACAAAACTCTATTCCTTAGGGAATCCAAAGGCAAGATCATCTTAGTTCAGATCTATGTTGATGACATAATCTTTGGATCTACTGAAAACAACCTTTGTAAAAAGTTTGCCAAACTTATGCAAGGGAAGTTTGAGATGAGCAGTAAGGGGGAACTGAAGTTCTTCTTGGGACTCCAAGTAAGACAGACTGATGATGGCTTGTCCATATCCCAGTCAAAGTTTACTAAAGAATTAATCAAAAAGTATGGTATGGAGTCATCCTCCATCATGAGAACTCCTATGGGGACAAGTATGCCTATATGCAAAGATGATGCAGGTAAACCTGTTGATGAGACTTTGTATAGAGGAATAGTTGGTTCTCTACTATATCTCACAGCTAGTAGACCAGATATTATGTATGCTACATGTGTCTGTGCTAGGTACCAAGCCTGCCCTAAAGAGTCTCATTATACTGCAGTCAAAAGGATTCTGAGATATCTTAAGGGCACACCTAATCTAGGCCTTTGGTACCCTAGGAATAGAGATTTTCTACTAACAGGTTATTCAGATGCAGAATTTGCAGGCTGTAGAGAGGATAGGAAGAGTACAACAGGTACTTGTCAATTCTTGGGAGGAAGATTGATATCTTGGAGTAGTAAGAAGCAGACCAGTGTGGCTATATCTACAGCTGAGTCAGAATATGTTGTTGCTGGCAGCTGCTGTGCACAACTATTATGGATATAGCATCAGCTTAAAGATTATGGTATTCAAGTAAGTAGAACACCTCTTTTGTGTGATTCTAAGAGTGCAACTTCTATTGCTAATAATCCTGTTTCTCATACTAGAACTAAGTATATAGAAATTAAATACCATTTTCTTAGAGATCATGTAAAAAGAGAAGACATCACATTGGAATTTGTTAAAACAGATTATCAAATAGCATATGTATTCACTAAGCCTCTGGATGAAACAAAATTCAATAAATTTAAAATTGAATTAGGCATGCTGACCATTGATTAGATTATCAACAAACTTACAAATAACATATTAGATTATCAAATGGTCTTAAGTGGTGTAGACAGAAACAGAAATTGGCTAAGTAAAATAGTGTCGACACATCAGTGATAATGTGTCGACTCAGTGAAGTAATGTCGACAAGTCAGAAATATTGTGTCGACACAGAGAATATATGTCGACACTTAAGAATTAAATTGTCGACTTATCCAGGAATGTAGTGTCGACTTCACCAGAATAGTGATGTCGACACTTACAAATTTTGTGTCGACACTTATCCTAAGAGTCGACACAGATTTTCTGATACTCTACTATATCTCTCAGGTGTCGACATATCCACATTTGGTGTCGACACATAGTAGACAGATTTGTTGTCGAGACAATAGAAGTTTGTGTCGACACATTCATCTGTGTCGACACATATAGACTATTTTTGCCCGCCTTTTGATCTTCTTTCAATAGAAGGTATAAATAGGTCAAAAACTTATTCAGTCGACACGTACAAGGTTTTCGAGACTGAAAACCCTGTGTCAACTTTCTCTCTCTCTCTCTCTCTCTTCTCTCAAGCTTTCTCACCTTAACAATGGCGCCGAAGATTGAAGACAACGTCAATGAAGGTTATGAGTTAGTAAGGAATGCCTTTGCCGAAGCCCCAACAGATGTTCAACGAGTTATCTCTCTTATTTCCGAATCCGGATTAGAGTTCATAGTTTCTGAACCTTCCAAGATATGGAAGAAGGAGGTGCATGAATTCTTTAACTCTGCATCAATAGGTTCAGATGTTCTCAAGATAAAGTCCACTGTGCATGGGTCGATAGTGAAGATTACCCCAAGAAGTCTAAGGAAGATTCTACATTTACCAATAATTGAGAATGAAGAAGAAGTCCCTGCTTCTAAGTTAAGGGAGGCTATCCAATGGTGCGGATTGGATCCACTCTGAAGAGTGGAGCTGCTTTCAACAGGAAAGGGATGAATCAGCAAGGGAAATTTCTGTCTGAAGTAGTTGGCAAGGTGATTCTGTGCAAACCAGGGGGACATGATAGGATTTCAGCCTCTATGTTCAGCCTCATGACCAGAATTGTGTTTACAATTCCAACTGATTGGTCAGCTGTAATCTTTGAAAAGATCAAGGAAGGAATAAAGAAGCCAAATCTGGCTAGAATTATGAGTTTATATCTGAATGGAGTGATCCCTAAGGTATGCAACACCTACCAGGAACAAAGATCAATCACATGAGAAAGATGGACATGAGATTGTTTTCTAGGTGGGATAGGGTGCTGTCTAAGGATGTGCCTGATGAGAGCAGGCAGGACACCCCAGTGAAATCCTCTTCTCATGCTCAGATACTGAGCAGCTTCAAGAAGAACACAGAGAGGAAGCAGGATGCAAGATCACCTGTGTCACTCCAGCCAGCAAGACACTATACTGCACACTAGAGGCAGGGGGAGCAAGCTCATTCACCTGCCCAGATTGTATCTACTCCTGACCAGGTACTTTGCAGGGGGAGCTGGTGTATTTTCTTATAAAAGACATTTCTAATATTTCAATTTCTGTACAGGTGCAGGGGGAGCAAGTACACTCACCTGCCCAGGTCATTACCAATACTGAACAAGTACAGGGGAGAAGATATCTGACCCAGTGCAAGAGGCAGTCCAAATTGATATCTCCAAAGATCTGAATATAGAAGATCTAATTGATACATCTTATGTCAAGCTCAGAAGGAATATACTCTAGATGATTATTCCCTAATATTGATATGGCTACTGATAGAGTAGAGAGAGGGCAAGAGATTTAAAAAGGCCCTTGACATGGAGATAGAACTTGAGAAGGAGCAAATGGTTGAGGGGGAGTCTGTGCATGTTGAAGCTGAACAAACATGGCACTGAGACAGATATCCTCCTCCTCCTCAAGAAAGAGTTCAAGTTGATAGTTCATCTGAATCTGAGACTGAAGAAGCCAGAATGGATAAGAAGAGAAAACTTGTAGTCTTCAAGAGAAGGAGCAAAGGTTATAAGCAGGCTCTACAGAACAACTCAACCATCCCATTCTGAATTTAATTATAACAAGTTTATGGTTGATTTGCAAGTTAAGTTAGATGACCATAGAGTGGCAGTTGAAAATATGTTTGATGAGAGCAATAAGGCCCTTCAATTTGACTTGGCTCAGGATATAAAGTCAATTCGATTTGAAGTCAATATGCATAAGAAGGAGATGATAGATTGCTTCCATAAGGGAGGTAATGCTGTGGTGTATTTGGCAAAATAACAGCAGTCCATCATCCCTAAAGTGGATGATATTGCTTTAAAGCAAAGCTATATTTTGGAGAATCAGCTAAGGATGAATGGCAATTTACTGAATCTCATCAAGAGATTATTGCTGAATTGAAAAAGACTACTCCAGGCCTGCCTGCAGCTAGAGCAAAGGAGATGGAAGAATTTTGATAAGAAATTTCAAGCTGCTATTGAATCTGTTAAAACTGCTATCACTACCTCTCAAAAGGACATTTTTGACAAGCTTCAAAAGTTAAAACCATTTTTTAAAGAGGGTGTGAATTATCTGGATGGACAGATCAGATTTCAGAAGGAAGACTAAGAGATCATATTACCAGAGAAGCCATAAAGGGGGAGGGTTTGTTAGTTCATGCAGGCTCAGAGCACACCAAATGGGTGACCAATATATTCGAGCTACATTGGGATATCCACCTTTGTGTGATGATGCTATGGTGGCTGAGTCAGGAATACAAACAGGTCTACTTGAAGGCAATCAACCTGAGGTTGCCCAAGTCATTTACCCTCCTCCAGATTTTGATATGATTGATCAGCAAGTTCAAGAAATGTATAGTCCTCCAAAGGAGGTAAACAGGGTTGTTATTGAGAAAGTGGATAAGCCTGAGGCCACTTTGAAAGAACAGCAAGATGCTCTACTATCTAAGAAGAGATTTAGAGAGTAGGCTGAACTTAAGCCAGATTTTGAGTAGTGGAGCCCTACTTCAAGAAATATTATACTCACTGCATGGAAGGCTGTGAAAGACCAAGTTCATGAAAGAGGAAAGTGGTATAATGAAATAGAATGGCAAAATCATGAAGCTAGGCAGGAGGCAATAGTACAGTTCAGAAGAAAAGCCAAGCTGGGTAGGCTGCCACCAGATGCTCAGGAGTCGAGCAAGTACTTTCCAAAGCCTTTTCATTACTTTGAAAGGCAAAGGCTCAAGGAAGAAGCAAATAAGAAGGCTGATCAAAAAGGCAAGAAGCCAGCTGAAGATGTTGAAGCTCCTGTGAAGGCTCAAATCCAATCTGGCAAAGGATTGTCATAAGAGAGCCTGATCAGTCTTAATTTCTTTCAAAATTCATGTAATAGTGAGATTATCATTCAATGTAATCTGATAATCAAACATTATCAAGTTATAAACAATATTTTGTTTGGAATCAATATGTTTCTGTGTGAGATTGCATATTTTGGTTGTTCATATATGTTCACTCTATGATGGAGTTGTATATTTGTGTTTATGAAGTATTCCTATTATGTCATATATCATCATATTATACTTTTTATAAATTGATATATCATTGGCTATAAGGGTTATGACTTCTCCAAAGAGATTGTTGGCATTCAAAATTTACATTTGAAGTCCAAATTATGAATAACATAAAGATGTTATGTGTTTACTTAGTCATTGGATGTAAGAAGTTATCATCAAATCTCCAGTTGCAGAAGAATCAGTCGTAAGCCTTAGAGGCCGTTAACACCTTGAAGAAGCTTGTCAGAGTATCTGAAATGGTATCTTGGTCCTTGTCAAAGCAGAAAAGAT